>OY747706.1:33464029-33601529 GCA_963556495.2 Valencia hispanica
GCACCGAAAGATACTCCTGAGACACTGTGACGTTAAAACAGTAAAGTTAAACGTATTCAGATAAAGAGTGTCGAAGATGTCCTTTTTTATATTTATCTGCCATAAAACAGTACATTTTCAGGACGTACATGCATAAGAAACATGGTAATATTACGAATATATTTAAAAGCTGCTGATATTGCTGATATTTTAATCCGTTTTCTCTTCGTTATCAGGAAGTTTTAAACGATGGGTGTTCCCGCGGCAGAGGATGCAATTTTCGGCAGGCATGCATTTCTCGGCAAAACATTGGTGCAGATGGCTCCTTTGATGGAGTTTTCTTACCTTACTTGGCTCATCTGTACTCTGCTATATGTCCTTTTTAATGTTACTCTTGAGTGTTTGAGTTCATGGGCCTTGGGTTGGGGGGGGAGATGGTGTAAATGCGATCATGTTTTTAAATCTGTGGGAAGGGATGGGAATGTGGTTTATGAAAGGTCATTTTTAAATCTGTAAACCACTTTGAGCTGTAATCTTTGTATGAAAAGTGATTTATAAATAAAGTTTGATCTATCTATCTACCCATACTTATTTCTTCACTTTTCCTTGATGTCCTTGCATTTAATTTAGGCTACCTTTCTTATTCTCACTCTGTGTACCTAGTCTGCACCTCTACACACACTGTCTGCAGAGCCCCCAATGTGGTTCAATTTATAGTCTTACTGTCTTTACATATGACTGACTATGTCCAATCATCTTGCTTATCACAATATGGTTTTACGGTCTGCGTGGATTCTTAGTTGGGCAAGGCCCAGACTCTGCTCACTCCAACCGGTAGTCAGCTCTTCTCTTTCACCACAAAAAGCGGGCTCTCAGAATTGGCTTGCTTTCAAAAGACACATCACTGTCGTATATTTATCTATCGATTATGTCAAGCTGATGTGCTGAGCAAGCTTGGTTTACTGAAGAAAATGTTTGCTTTGCATTTTTTTTCTTTAATTAAATCAAGGCATTCCAGTCACTTGATTAATTATTTTATACATAATAATTAATAATAAATTATAATAATAATAATATAATTTTTTCTTAAATAGAACTGCAATAGAACTTCTGAATAACTTGTGCCTCAAATTACTACCATTGCAAATCAGTTCTGAAAGCTAATCTAAGTCCAAAGCTTTACTCATGTCACACAGATGAGTTTTCACATGAACGATCAGCCATTCTGTGTCTCCAGAGTATAAACATGACTAAGACCTACTGACCTGAAAGAATAATCGAAATGTACCCAATTGGAAGAAATCCCCGAAGATCTGTTTCTATTTTCCTCTGATATAGGGTTCAGGCATCTTTGATTTCTTTGCTTTTTTTTCTTTTGACACCAGGTTTGTTCACTACTTGCCTTCACATGTTGGCCAATGCAACAGCTCCAATTTGATTGCTTGAAATCATGTACAATGGGGCAAAAAAGTATTTGGCAGCCACCAATTGTGCAAGTTGTCCCACTTAAAAAGATAAGAGGTCTGTAATTTTCATCATAGGTATACTTCAACTGGAAGAGGCAGAATATAACAAAAATATCCTGGAAATCACATTGTATGATTTTTTAAAGAATATAATTATTTAGCACCTGCAAAAAAGCAAGAATTCTGGCCCTCATATACCTGTTACTTCGTCTTCAAGAAACTGTTCTATCCTGCACTCGTTACCTGTAGTAAGGGCACCTGTTTGAACGTGTCATCTGTATAAAAGACAACTGTCCACACCTTCAAACAGTCAGATTCCAACCACCACCATGGCCAAGACCAGAGAGCTGTCCAAGGAAACTGTATAAATGGGTCTGGTAAAGACCCATTTATACAGTTTATTAGTAAAAAAAAGCAAAAAAAGTTGCAATCTTTCAGTTTCTGGGATTTTGTTTTACATTTTCATGTAAACTTGTTTAATTCTACACTTTTTGGTCTAAAAACGTCTTAGTGCTGTCACACGTCACAGGCATGGTCTCACAGTTGCGCCCCGTGGGTTTGGGTATAAAACCATCTCTCAGACACACTCGCACCGTGGCGAGTTTGGAGTTGGATTGCGTTTTTCAGGTTACCATTATTATCACATTAGCACTTAGTTAGCATAGCTAACATACTGTTTTGAACGTGATCCTATGTTAGCATTACCACTCAGAGACTGGACCCATCCTGTCTCCCTCTGCCTCAGCAGCACCGACCTAAGGCAGCGCTGAGTGGTAATGCTAACATAGGCTAACGTTCAAAACAGATGAACGTTGATCAGTTGCAAAACTGCCAACGTCGCTTTGTCACTGTCCATGCTTCAGTGTCAGATTAAGCGAGGTGTCACTGTCCTCCTGAATACACCCCCACGTTGCCCGCTCTGCTCATCCACACTTGGCCATACCCCTCCTTGCCTCCTGGCACTGCCCACTTTGGTAGAATTTTTCAAATGTTGTCTGGGGGCGGGGTTATGCTTTTTCATGGGGTTCAGTTCCACTCTAAACACACCACAATGAAGGAGTAGCTATGTAAAAAGCATTTCAAGGTTCTGCAGTGGCCTAGCCAGACTTCAGACCTCAATCTAATAGAGAATATGTGGAGGGAGTTGAAAGTCTGTGTTGTCCCAAAACATCACAGCTCTAGAGAGGATCTGCATGTAAGAACGAGCCAAAATACCAGATACAGTGTGTGCAAACCTGGTAAAGACCTAAAGGAAACGTTTGACCTCTGTCATTGCTAAGCAAGGTTACATTACAAAGTACTGAGGTGAATCTTTTGTTATTGACCAAACACTTATTTTCTGCATCATTATAGAAATAAATTCTTTAAAAATCATACAACGTGATTTTCTGGATTGAAAATTACAGACCTCTCTCTCTCTTTTTTAAGTGGGACAGATAGCACAAATGGTGGCTGCCAAATACTTTTTTGCCCTACTGTATCTTTTCACAAAACAAATAAAATGGCTTGTTTTCACTTCCAAACTTTGCTTCCCAACTAGAGGAAAGCACAGCAAGTAAGTAGTAGTTTTACTCTCACTTGCCACATGTATTTTAAGATCTATTCTTGCAAGAAATTTGTTCCACATGATAAGCAAAAAGGTGTAAAAAAGAATATGAGGTGTATAAACATCTCCATTCTGATATACTCATCGAGTGAGTGGGCTGAAAGCAGACAGCAGTACTGCAGAAAGCAACAGAGTGAGAGGAGTTGCAGAGGAGTCGTTTGATAAACTGAGTGAATCACAGAAGTGATGGGTGGAAAATGTTCAGTTTCCCAGGAGGGATTAAACATTCTTACCAGCGCAGAGGGCATAGTCATATGCAGCCAGTGATTTATAAAATGTCAAGTACTCTTTTTTTCCCATATAGAAAGGTTTCTGTACTACTGGTATGTGATGTGTGTATGGGAACAAGCCTTTTCAAAATGCTAACAAAGAAGGAAGCATTAACTACACTCACAAAAATCAACAAGGTTATCAAAAAAAACGAATGTAACGCTTGAACACA
This sequence comes from Valencia hispanica, assembly GCA_963556495.2. NCBI lineage: Eukaryota > Metazoa > Chordata > Actinopteri > Cyprinodontiformes > Valenciidae > Valencia > Valencia hispanica. Next base: position 33,467,523 of record OY747706.1, read on the forward strand.
TTCCAGTTTGATCAGTGACTTTAAATATATGTTTTTGAGTAGATAATCTCAGCAGGTAGTAGCACTCCTGATAAAGCTGTGAAAATGAATCTTTAAATAAAAAATATGTATTAAATGAAAAAAAGAAATCTCACTTAGAGAAATATCTGTTTTCTATAAAATCACTGATGTCATGCTAGTTACTGCTTCTGTTCAAATGTTGTATAATTCTCTTTTGTCAGTAGGACAACACTTTTATAACATTTCATAAAGTTTGATCATATATTGTAGAGATCTTGACCAGTGGTCCCGAACCCTAGTCCTCCATGTTTTAGATGTTTCCCCACTCCAGCACATCTGACTCATCTGATTGCATTACCTCCTTAGCATGCCTCCAATTGCTGTGGAGCCTGTTAATCATCCATCTATTTAAAACAGGTGTGCGGCAGCAGGGAAACACCAAAAACATGCAGGATAGTGGGCCCTTAGGGCCCGGGTTGTGGACCTCTGATCTCATCCCACATTTTCTAAAAGAATTATGTGCTTTTCTGTCTAATGAACCATTTCTGTGTTGATTAAGCCATTCGTTTCAGGATGATTATCCTTATATACACAAAGGTCTGCTCAAGATATTGATGGCTTTCAGAAAGCTCCACATGTCTAAGTTTGTGACATCAGGTCAAAAAAAGAGTTTTGTCTTATGGATCATCAAAATGTTTTAATGGAAAAGTGAGACTAGTTATGAAGTGCTAGAATGCCACTCATTTATGTACATTGAAGATTTTTCTTGTAACTCTCTCACTATCACCTCCACTGTCAGAACCTGGATCTCATTGCTTGCGTAATTTGTTGGAAGTTTGAACAAAAAATTGTATCAGTTAAACAGCAAATAAACAGCAGTTCAAAGCGATAATTCTGGCATGACTAACTTAACAAAAAAAACTTGACAGATGTCAATATAAGTTGTGGAGGAAAGTCGAGGCCATTATTTGCCAACTAAGGACACTGATTTTTCCATCACTGTGACACTAATATGCTTAGAACCCATGGATCTTCAATGATTTCAAATAGCTTTGTCCATGTTAAATCAGAAATCATTACTAATGAGATGCTTCATTTTTACACACACAAATGTGTTTTGAAATCAGTACAGACCTGCACTGATTGCCACATATAAAGTATTAGCAAACACTATTACAGTAAAAGCAGTCAAAAGACCTATGCATAGTGAAATAATCAAAACTAAAATTCATTGATTGCCAAATTTTGCAAAACCAGACATCATTACTCTTTCACCAAAAAATGCTTTCACTTATTTTCTTCATTTAAGTCAATGTAAAATCTAATCTTACCACACAGTCTTTCTTTTTAGAGCACTTTTTATGTTTAATTCTGGCCTTGCAGATAAAATGTGTTCAACCTTCTATAACAATAACGTACATGCATGCATGTTGCGCCTTTAGTTAAGGTCTATTGGTGACTTGTCCTAAGCTGAGCTCTTGCACCATATGAGCCGTCAGCGCAATTCTATTCAGCTCTTCAGAAACCTACTTGTGACGTCACTGAGACTCTGTCCATCGTTATATACAGTCTATAGTCTGAACCCAGGAGAAGTCATTCAGATCCTTACTTAATTTAAGAGCTGCATGAGCCACTTACGCTTTTGAAATTATCCAGATGTGCATCTTGTAAATTTAACACTTAAATCTTACAGGACTGGCATTTTCTGTCAGACATAACTCCTTTAAAATCTCAGCAAAGTTTTTTTTCTCATTTTTTCCTGACCTTACAATGTTTTCTCTGAACCTCCCTGGTAAGGTCTATTAGGGGATTCTAGAGAGGAGGGTCTGATGTATAGTCGAACCTCGGATCCAGGAGGAACAATACGGTTTTCATCCGGGCCGTGGAACACTGGACCAGCTGGAGGATGCGTGGAAGTTCGCCCAACCGGTCTACATGTGTTTTGTGGACTTGGAGAAGGCGTTCGACCATCTCCCTCTGGGAGTCCTGTTGGGGGTACCATGCCCCTTGATACGGGCGGTTAGGTCTCTGTACAACCGGTGTCAGAGCTTGGTTTGCATTGCCGGCAGTAAGTCGGGCTCATCCACGGGGAGAGTTGGACTCCGCCAAGGTTGCCCTTTGTCACCGATTCTGTTCATAAATTTTATGGACAGGATTTCTAGGGGCAACCAAGGTGACGAGGGGATCCGTTTCGGTGGCCTCAGGACTGGGTCTGTGTTTTTCGAAGATGATGTGGTCCTATTTGCTTCTTCGGAACGTGATCTACGGCTTTCGTTGGAGCGGTTCTCAGCCGAGTGTGAAGTGGCTGGGATGAGAATCAGCACCTCTAAATCCGAGACCAGGGTCTTGAGCCAGAAAAGGGTGGAGGGCCTTCTCCGGGTCGGGGATGGGGTCCTTTCTCAAGTGGAAGAGTTTAAGTATCTGGGGCTCTTGTTTACGAATGAGGGAAATATGGAACAGGTCGTTAGATCCAACACCAGGCGCAGTTCAGCACATAGATCCAATAGGACTGCTGTAGGAAATCTACATCGGCTCCCCCCATCCAGATGCTGCCAGTGGCGTGATCTTCAATGAGCAGCATTATCCAGGAGTGTGTCACTGTAGTATTTATATTTGTACTTCACACAATTAATGCACTAATAAATGCAAATGCTATATGATCTAAAGACATACACATGAACATACTGTGATATAATTCTTAATGCAACATACATTTTAATTCAGATTCTCACTTTAATTCTCGGTTTGATTCTCAGATGCCACTTTTCCACCAGGGTCCGATCAGCCCTGAACGGGTCGGGTCAGCACGACCCAGAACGGGCTGGTTGTGTTTCCATTACTATCTCAGGAATGCGGACGTAAACAAGGGCATGGTCAGGCTCAGCTTAAAGTTGCACAAAAGGTCCGTGATGTCATTCGTAACCGCAACAAGAGTATTAAACAAATGTGGACGTGCGCATTGAGAGCGGGATATGACGGAGAAACAACAATGGAGGACGTCGAGAACTTTTTGTACATCATACTCGGACTGTGGCTCTTTCTGAAGAAACTCTGTGCATGCACACCGCCAGGCAATCAGTGGGTAACACTATGTAGGTAGGTGTGTGACTGACATCACTTTACCTGACCAATTAGTTCATAGGTGGGCGTGTTGGGTCGCTTTGACCCACTTTGGACCAAGGCAGAGGTAGTCCAAAAAAAGGAGTCGGCTTGCCCTGACAAAGGTAATGGAAACACATCAAATTTGGGCTGAGTCTACCCGCTCCAGACCGTACCAATTCTAGTGGAAAAGGGGGCAAGAGTTGAACACTTCATTCAATAATTCGATTTCCTGAATAACATGCAAAGTAGGATAATTCTGGTTAAGCTATTAGCTCAATTTTGGTTAAGCTATTAGCTGGTTAAGCTATTAGCTCAACTGTTTCTTAATTAAGTTTCTTAATTTTGAACATAAAAATACATTTAAGTATTGTGAGCTACAAGCCTGAACACGGTTTAAAAGTGAAAGTTCTAAAATGCTCCTTACATTTTTGGTTTTTAAGACTTCTGTTTTTAAAGGTATGTGTGCTCAGCCTGAACTGCTGACTCTTAATTTATCTTTATTCTTTAAGACAAGATTAGGCATTTCTCAAAAGATGTTGTTTCCTACCTAATTTACTGCAAAGACAAAATGAACTCAGTATATTATGCTGACTTTTAAGTTTCAAATATGTGTGAATGTGAAGGTGAATGGTTGCCATCTCCCATGTCAGCTAAGTGAAGGACTCTCTACTGTGTCAAATGATTTGCTCCAATCTCCCTGGAGTCCATCCAGGATCACCTGCTAATGGATGCTTGCAGAGATTTATGCTGGTGTTCAATTAAAAGTCACAGGATCACTATAGAAATGAATTCCAGAGAGGGCATGCTTATTCGTGATGAATTTCAAGTGATCCGTCCAATGCTGATCAAAACTCTTCGCTGAAAATGTCACAGGAATTGTCAAGAGTAGGGATGGGCATAATTAATCGACCATCGATTAATTGATCATTAAGAATTTCATCGATGATATTTTTTTTTACCGATCAATTAATGCATGTTCTGTTGCGTAGTGTGAGTTTTGAAGGAATGCAATTAATTTTGCTATGTGGCAGTAATTAAACACTTTACCACATGAGGGCGATGACTGAAAATAAAACCCACAGGCCGACTCAGTTTCCTGCCAGTTTCTGTGTATTTCAAAAGTAGCATTGTCATGAAGAGGTAGCAGCAAAGTGTGGCGTGGGACCACTTTGACTAAAAAAATAAACAAACAGAAAAGTCTCAATTCACTGCCAACATTGCGAAGCTGTGTGTAAGTACTTGAACGCACTTCCAACCCTGGTTAGAAGCGGAGCATCCTGCTCTTGGTCTCAACCTAGCATCAAGTCAGTGTTAGCACGGAGGAGCCGAGATGCACAACGAGCAGAGAAACTTACTCACCGATTACTTTCTGAGGGAGGCTCCGCCACCCCTGGATTGCACCCCTACAGACTGGTGGAAAATGGATCAAACAGGATTCAAGAGGCTTGCCAAGTTAGAACGGAGGTATGTGTATCACAGCGACGTCTGTCCCTCACAGCAGGTGTTCTCAACGCTGCAGGTCAGATTGTTGAACATGACTTTTGAGCGTCAGTTGTGTTAATGAGTACCGTCTTTTAGCTGTCGGCTCCGCTGCTTATATTTTCTTTATATTTTCTTTGTGCAACTACCGTGAATTAATTCTGTTTAACTTCCACAAGAGGTGTCCCACTTGTAATGAAGATCTCAATGAGGAAACACGATATTTTTCTATTCTCACTGTATTTTAATATAGCCTATGAACAATGAATTTTAATATAAAAATATCAATGATTAATCGAAAATCGATTGGTAACTCTCCCGATCATCGATTAAGACAGTTTAATCGAATGCCCATCCCTAGCCAAGAGATCATCAAAGTCAGGTGCATAACTGCCTTCCTTTGAAAATTTATATAATTTTTGTATGTATACTGCAATTCCGTCTCATTGTGTCCAAAGTCAGTCCTTATGGGCCAACATCCTGGATGCTGAATCAAATGATGGTTTCTTAGCAGGCCTCTGCAGTACTTCATGCCTTGCTGAGGAGATATTTGGACCATCTGAATAAGCTATGTCGAAGTTGAGACATCTAAAACTGGTAGAACACCTGGGGTCTAATTTATAAAGCTTGCTTACGCATAAAACAGGGTCTGAAAACAGCGTAAGTCACTTTCTATGCCAAGTTTGGGATTTAGAGAAAAAAACATGGAGGAAAAATGTGCGAAAGTTTAAGCACACTAATGTCCTTGCTCACGCACAATTTGGGCACAGAGGACACTGGCAGTGCAGCTGATGAGATGGCAGAATTGTGAATTTAAGCTACATTTTCAGATTTTAGAGTTTCACACACACAAAACCAAAAGTCAAAATGAGAATCTGAATGAAAATATGTTGCATTAAAGAATTATATAACAGTATGTTCATATGTATGTCTTTAGATTATACAGCAATTGCACTCATTTGTGCATTAATTCTGTGAAGTACAAATATAAACATTGCAGTGAAACTGCACAATGATTTTGCTGGTGCTCATTTAAGATCACAGCACTGGCAGCAACTGGATGTGGGAAGCTGATGTAGATTCCCTAAAGCAGTCCCTTCAGTTCTATGTGCTGAACTGCGTCCAGTGTTAGATGTACCAACCCGCCGGAACTGTGCATCTTATCCCCCTTCTCGCAACACACTCTGGCTGTCTTTTTTTATATCAGGCACACAACTGCAACAACGCTGTGTCACCAGCAGTTCTTCCGTTCATTATGACCACCAAATAATGTTTTGCATGAATTATACTTTTTAGAAGTAGATCGAGAGTGGACATATCATGCTTTCAAATTCCTCCTTTTTACATCTAAATCATTTAGTTGTGATCTATATATAGTGGAACTGCAGTTATTAGCTTAACAGGGTTTGCAGAATGGCTCGTTTTGGTGCAGCCCCTTTAAATAAATAGGATGTGCAGCATACCACGCTCCCCTCCAGGTGGCTGAACCTTCCACTCCAGTTCATTCAGCCATTTTTGTAGTTGGATAGAGAACCGGCAACCTAGCACTGCAGAAGCTTTTTATTCATCAAATTAGGCATACGCAATAAATTATACTCTGCCTTTACCTGTGACGGTAGTATTAAAAAGACATTTGTAATCAGGGAGCTAAAACATCTAGCACATAGCGCTAACATAAGCAGAAAGTCAGATACTAATAGTATCAAAACAATCTCAAAGAGGGATTAAATGTCCAAAAATACAGTTTGCTGTCATTTTAGCGTTAATTGGAGCTTACCACTGTGCTGTGTCCACCATTTTCATTTTCAGAAGGGACTGAGCCCTCAATAAGATGAAGTCTTTCAGAAAAGGCTTGTTGATACTGGCAGAGGTGTTTGGCGCAGACAAAAACCACTTTACCCACAGAATCGGGCACATTACCATTTCGAAGCGGTTCTGATGCTGGAAGACGGTGTAAAGAGTTGTGCGGGTTAATACACCCAACAGCAGAAAATGTTGACACCTGTACTTTCGGCATACCTAAACTTGGACTACAAACTCACAGCGTGAAATAAAGATGGCGGATTTGCTCAGCGTTTAGGCGGAGATCCATGACCAGGTTTGGCAGTTCCAGTACAATACTGTGATGTAATAGTTCAAAAGACGTAATAGATAATAGAGAAAACTGAACGGCTTAAAAAATATGACCCAAAACATTTTACAAAAATATTTCCACAACACATGGAGTGACACATGTATGCTTTTTGCACTCCTATACACTCTAAATTCACTACACAAAGCATTTAAGGGATAAAAAAGTGGAATTTTCATTTCATGTCCCCTTTAAAACACACATTTTCTGTCATGCTTTAAATATCTAGGAGTGCTGAAACGTATTATGTTCTGCTTTAATTTAGTTTTTGTTTTTATTTGTTTTTATTCCAATCTTATTGTTGCTGCAAGAAGTAATCATATAATTCAAACTTTATAGGTCTTGTTCTAATTTGTTTTATCGCTTGTGTTGCTGCTTTTATATTTTTATTTTTATCTTTTTACTCTTGTTGTCTTGCTACAAATTTTCTTATTGCTAACTATGGGGCGGCTGTAGTTCAGTGGTAGAGTTGGTGGCCTGCGGCCCAGAAAAGTTCACATGCCATGGACATTCTGCGACTCAGAAATTGTGGGTTCAATTCTTGCTTCCGCCTGCTACATGTCGTATGTATGTTGCATGTCGAAATAAAAAACCCTAGACTGTTAACGTGAGTCAGAGGCTGAAGGTCTTCCCTGGAGCAAGCCAGGGGGGGGCAAGCCGCTAGCCACCAACACTAGCGCTAACGGCTCATCTGAGACCTGTCAATCAAAAAGGACATGCGCCTAATTATTCATAATTTCAAGTTTAAATTACATCTAAACATGAGTTATTAAAAAAAAAATCACTCTCCTCAGAGTTGTCATGATGGTAAACATGACCTATTAAACCTAAAATGGTTTTCTGAATCAGGCTGTAAACATGTTTATTTTTGTGAAGTTGGCATTTTTAACATGGGGGTCAATGGGAACTTGCTCCCTTCTGGAGCCAGTCCCTTGCGAATGAGGGGGGGATTTTTGTGACTTCCGGGTAGGCTTCAAATTTTAGCGGCTTAGTTTGCCCCTTGGAAACACCCCATATCAGCCGGCTTAAGTCTATGCAGAATATTCTCTAGGCAATTTGCATTGACCTTTAATGGCAGAAAGTGGGTGCGTAGTGAGTGGGGTGAGATCCAAAGACACCTGAGTACATTATTACTTACCTACAATACTACAGTAGTGTATTTCAAATATAACTTTGTACAAAACATGTAAGTGTTTTATGCAGCATAGAGTAACTTCCCCTCATCTCCCTGCTACTGCACATTGTTGATCAGGTCTGAAAGAAGGGTAGTTTTAAAAGACACAAATGTATCTGTTATGAAATATTTCTGTTCAGGAAAAACATGCCTTGTTGTTTGGTAACTAAGGGGTGACCACACATTGCGCTTAATAAGGTAACATCTTTATAAAACAGAAGTTGGCAAGCAATGAGGGGCATGTATTAAGCAGTTGATTACAGCCTGGCTAGCAGACAGCTTGACTTGTACAGTATATGTTTACTACACTCCCATTGTTACTCAAAGAAAGCCTATTGCAAAAAAGCAATATATGCAATAGGCATTTGACAACTACTACCAGGCTTCACTGGTTAATGTTGCAAAAATAAATTTTCTAACTCAAAGAATCATCCTGCTCTTATTCTAAGGAGGATTTCTCTGAACTATAAAGTCCAAAAAATGCAAACATTTTATTTCCTAACAGCAAGATCTTAACACACAGATAAATTGTTGCAAAACAGCACTGAAGCAAACAATGAAGTAAAGGGCTGATTGCTTGTTTTAATAAGAGAATGAAGAAAATCATTTGTCATGACAGAGCAAATCTCATTAATGCTCAAAATCAAAAAGTCTGTTGCTGAACTAGCAACAGACATTAAATAGCATAGATATTAATTTGTATGGAAACAAGATACAGTGCTGTGACACACTTCAGCAAATCGAACCACATTAGCATGCACCAAGTCGTGCATATCACAGTATTACTTTGGTGCCCAGACAGAGAAGCCGTTATCAGACAGAAGTTCTGGAATATTTGCGGACAATTCCATCCGGTCTTTAACCGGAGTTGTGTTTTCAAACACGGCACTTTTCTCCGGAACATTGCCTTCCTGATCCTGATTAATATCTGTGGGGTGGGGGGTGCGGGGGAGTGGAGGGGTTCTAAGTGGATATTATGTAAACTTATTGCAAAGATGGTAGACAAAACTGCAGATCTAATTGCAGCGCTCGTCTTTGTGATGTGTGCAATTTTGCGCGCATGGAAAAGCTTAAGAGACATCGATGAAAAAGCTGAAAGGAAAATAATTAGATTTATACGTCATCAATGTGTGCGCTCACAGCGTTCCCTGCCCCTCTCCCCTTTCCTCCACCACCCCACACCCCTCCAGCTTTCGCGAAACATTACCTGACTGTCTGAATGCAAACCCCATACCGCGAAAAGTCCGCTCCTGTTACTAGGTCTTCAGCCATAAAATTACGGTAAAGGGTATCCGGACAAAGTCCGGAAGATTGCTTTCAGACACAAAAGCAAAACAGACGAAGTCCGGAAAATTACCGTTTTTCATGGCCTGTTTGAAAGGGACTAGAGAAACCCATTTGAGAGACAAACCCAAGCAACATGGAAATGAGTCTGAGCAGTGACCTAAAACAAGAACACTTCATATCCTCAGCATGGGGTGTGAACACCCAGAGTTTAAGGGATGACCAACAGGGTTAAAATAATTACAGCTTTAAAGGCTGTAACTTTTTAGTGGTGAAAATAAAAAAATAAACCTTTTAACCTGTAATTATTTTTATTATATATATATATATATATATATATATATATATATATATATATATATATATATATATATATATATATATATATATATATATATATAATGTCTTTGTGAAATACAATGCACACATATCTAATTTAGTTAGGCTCCAAACATTTGCTGTACAGATTTCCTTAACATACATCTGAAACATATTTAAGTTTCCTTATATGTTTAAACTAACTTACTTCTCAGTGAAAGATGGGAGTCCTAATAAAATTGAGCACAACTCTGATACACAAACATCTTTTGATGAAATGTTAGTAGGAACCACATATTGACATGTAAATATCACCTTACTTGTGATGCGAAGAAATATATCTGCTCCTCTTTTCAAAAAAATGAAATTTTTTGAGTATTTGTTTTTCTTTTGCATCTCTGCTTTGAGAGTGATACTGTCCCTTTCTTATCTGTTGATGAGAATTTCTAGTCCGCTGTGTTTGTCAGGAAGGAACACCCTCCGAGTTTTTTACCTAATAAAAAATAGATTTTTTTTGGTATGACAGCAGAAACACCATCACATATTCAAAACTGGTTTTGCACTGTTTCCAACCTTGGCATGTATGTTGGCATGTCAGAGAAATTCAGTCACTTATGAACATCACCTCTGTTTCTTGTATCCCTGTAAAGTGATAATTATGATCTATAGTATCAAATGCCTTTTTAAAACCTACAAATAGTCCCACAGTGCCAAACTCTACTTGTAAAGCTGCTCCAACTTAGTTGAATTCACATAACCCTAATGACAGAGATCTGTTTAAACTGATACCGATTTTTACTAAAGGTAAACTAACTAACTCAACATCTTCCAAGAGTAGATATTACATATTTTTGTTGGAGACTGGCAATTAAAAACGATACCTACTTGAATTTAAGGAGAATATAACCTTTTTCTATATGCATCCTTTATCTCAGCCTTTGTTGTGTTGTTGGTTAATTGCCGAGTCACCATCTTAATCATCTCCACAGATGGTGCTTTCATTTTTACCCAAAAGAAGTACTCATTGTCAACAACAACAGATTACCGTGAGCAGACAATTAAACTCCATCTTTTCATTTCTGCACCTGCTGCTATGTTTAAAGTTCCAGATGTGAATCTGTCTATTGCTCTTGTTTTGCTCTGTGGGACTAACAACAGAAGTAGCTTTAAAAAGCTGTAGGAAAATATTTGGGGTTTATTACTATATGCTATGATGTGTGCTTGTTCTTGTTCTTAGACAAATTTGAGCCATGTTTAAAAACAAAAACAAAAAAACATTTTCTGGACACAAATGTAACACTAAAATGGAAGACAAAGAATATGAAGGAGCAGACATTCCTGATAGTACCACAAAATAGTTGTCTTAATCTATGAAAACACTGTCTCTGTTTTAGCACATACTTTTTATTTAGTGTTTTCCAATGCTGCAGCTTGGTAATAAGCTTTTGGGGCCGACAAGTCTTTTGGCAGTAGTAACAACTTTTTCCTTTACCTAATCTGACACAGATAACGACAAACTGTCATGACTTCCACGCCAGCTCTACCTGATCTGCATGACTGTGGTTACGTCCTGATGAGAGGAAAACCAACTGTGACGAGTATTTAAAACTTTCCTGGCAAACTGATGCCTGAAAATCTGTATTTCCATTGCAAAGAAACAAAAAAACATTAAGGACATCGAAAATCAAACTGTCTGGTCTTCTTAAGTCCACTTTGTCATATAAAAAAAACTGTTTAAAAATGGAAAACATACACAGGAATGAAGAATCAATATAGGAGATATAAAAAGAGCATTAAGAGGATTCCGATTTCCAAGGACCAATTCAACCAGGAGATTGTGTTTCTGTCATAAAAGAAAATAAAAAACGTGATTAAGAAGGATTTAGCTTCTCGTTTTCTGGTTTCAGCCAGACAAGCCTGAGAATGTGACTAATGCAATCAGCATGGTGCGTCCTTGAATCAGAGGCAGAATAATCTAAAATGTATAGGGGTTTTTCATTCTGACATTAACTTAAATCAATCAAGGAGATCTAATTGTATTTCAAACTGGTTCTAAAGAATCAATTTGTCACTTAAGAAATGCAAAACGTATTTTATAAGAACAAAAAGAATGCATTCATTCTTGGAGTCAATAATTAGCCATTTTAGAATATTTGGCGATGTCTCTCGATAGAGGAAGCAAAATTCCAGGAAGTTGAAAAGCTGAAAACTTCTAATTAAAATGAATAGGAGTTAATAACAATTGACAGGAATTAATCTAACTAAATGTGGATACAGTGATAATTTAAAAAAATATTAAAGGTTAGCCCTAGATAAGGATTTGAAATGCAGTTGGAGAAAATATATATTTTAGCAAATTCTTTACTAAGAAAACCAGATTTCACACAACCATGCTTGAGAATGTCTGTTATTTTTCTCAATCACATTCACATAGCATGTTGCTTACTCCAGGGTTCTTGAAACACAGTCCTTATAACCCTCAATCACATACATAGATGATTTCTAGAGTCCTGGCGAGGTAAGGCATCATTTTTAAGCCCAGACCATAAGACTATTATAGGCAAACATTTAAACCTGTGGACAGCATTCCAGCTCTGTGGAGTACACCTGCTTTCAATTATGTACTGGTATTTTATTACCACTTACTTTATTAAAGTAATATCATGCAAGTGATAACAAGAGCAGCTGTAAGCGTTAGAGTCAAAGGTGGATGAGACAACATAAATAGAATCAACAACATGCTCTACAGCTCAAGGCTTTTGTGTAAACTACTTAATTATGCACCAGGGTTATCCTATTTACAATAAATAAATCATTGATTAAAACATGTTCTTATAAAATGAACATAAAATTTCAACCAGGACAGACCTGCTGACCATGAAACAGATTTTTTTTTTTTAAACCCTAAACCTTCCTCATGTGTTTAAGAAACAAACTGCTTTCGTTATAAAGGATTGTTTTGCTCTATTTTTTGAAAGGGCTGGGCTGGGTAGGAGTACCTTCTATCTGAGAATCAGAATCAAAAAGGTTTTATTGCCATATGTGTGAACGGGTTCACAACATTAGAAAACTGCTGCAGTACTTTGTGCAAACATATAATAAGCACTTCTAATCATGCAATACATAAAAATTAAACGGGGTAAACAGATATATACATGAGTGCAGGTTATGGGTAACAGTTTAAAAAACAATCCCCTTTTTATCAGTAAAATGCATTCAAAAAGGGAGTGAAGAGGAAAAACAAATATTAAGACGTGTATAGTAACAAATCATTTCTATCGCAGCTTTGACTTGACATCTCTTTTCTGCAATAGTTTTACCATACTTTTAGACTTCTAATGTAATTTAACTAGAAATAGCCAGAAGAAAACCACAGCAGAATAAATTATTTTTGCAGTTTGCTCATTTTGGACTTACATCTAGTAAAACCTATTCCTACATAAGCTCTCACAGAGTGCCTGTTTATCTATAACACATAATCTGACTTGAGTTTCCTCCTCTGGAACTTTATTAAAAGACCCGAACGACCTGAAATACCCTTTTAAATCTCGCCCCTAGCAATAACAGGCCAATTTCATCCAAATAAACCACTGCAGCTCCTTGCAGACTGCTGTATGGCAGGTGGATGAAGTGGAATCCATTGCAGACTGACAACAGCCAGCTAAACAGATTAATGTCCGGAGGTTTGACCTCGGCAGCAGGTTCATCAGATGAGTGGATGAAGAGATGGATCGTCTGCTCCGAATAATTTCCGCTTCAAACTGATGAAAATGTCCTTCGAGGCAAATGACAGCAGCATCTGTGATGATGGTTCAGAGATGTGCTTTTTTCATGAACCGGTCCTTTTTTAAACCAGTGACAAGCATGATTTCCCTACTCTGAACTATTTATGGGACAGCACTGATTTAGAGTTCATTAAAAGTTATTATTAGGTTCTAAATTTCAAGGACAAGCTCTAAAAGCAAAATGACAAAATCTTAAAAAATATTAGACGCATAACTCGTGGAGAACATTAAATGTAAGATTTGTAGAGTCATCAAGTAACAGATAATTTCCACTTGTATTTTGATTTAGCTATTATAAGTGACATGTTTGATGCTTCGCCTGGATTGATTTTGATTTATGATCGATTCATTTTGTTTTTTTCTTTGAACATTTTTTATGTGGATGGCACAGTTGATAGCACTGTTGCCTCGCAGCAATAAGTGCCAGGTTTCGAGTCCTGGCCTGGGGTCTTTCTGCATGGAGTTTGTATGTTCTCCCTGTGCATGCGTGGGTTCCCTCTGGGTACTACAGCTTCCCCCCGCAGTCCAAAAACATGACTGTTAGGTTAATTGGTCTCTCTAAATTGCCCTTAGGTATGAGTGTGTGTGTGCATGGTTGTTTGTCTCTGTGTTGCCCAGCGATGAACTGGCGACCTGTCCATGGTGTACCCTGCCTCTCGTCACCGTGGCTTCCCCTGAAACCCTCCAGAAGATGCATGGGGACAGATAATGGATGGATGGATGATCAAATTTTTGTGGCTTATTTCCAACCTCTGGGTTTTTAGGCTTTGACATACAGACAGATTCCAGCTGATTCCAATTTGCCTAAGAAGATATAAAAAGGGCAATGAAAATATTTTTTCTAGCCTCATTGTCAGTAATGGTCAATAATCACTATTTTTTGAGTAGGGATAACATTGGAGTGGACCTATTTGCAGTTCAGTATTTGCGGATTCACCTATTTGTGGATTTCTCTATGGACTTAACTCCAAATATTAGTGTAAAGTTCACCCAATTATGGATTTTATTCATAGAGCACATCTAAAATATTAGATAGAAATTGCAGCTTGGAAAACTGAAATACCTGGCCACAAGGCTACTTTACACCCTGTTGACTGCCGTTTTCAGAGCAGCCAATCCAGGAGTGTTATTCATTTTTCCTTGCCACTGATTGGCTGTATCCCCAAGAGCGGAGATAGTTAAGACTGTAGATGTTATGATGTGAGGTATTTGTGTTTGAGTTTTAGTTAGTTCTTTTCCATATTCGGTTTAAATTATCATTTTAGTTTATTTCTTGGCGTTAATGTTTTACTTTAGGACTTTTTGCGTTTTTATCTTTGGCACTTCTTTGTTTCCATATTTTCCCCCTCCCTGCTCTTAGATGTTTTCACCTTTCTGTTTTATTTTGCTTTGTTTTACCCTTTTATTTATGTTTCCTTGGTTTTTCAGTCTTTGTTCTTTATTCTCTTATTAGATAGCTTCTCTTAGATATCTTTAGTTTTAGTTTCTTATTTTAAGATGGTTTTCTGTTTCTCCTGTTTGTTACTTCCTGTTTCCTCCCAGCCATTTTCTTCCTGGCCCGGCTCATTATCTTCACCTGTTCTCTCCTGCACACCTGCAACCGCTTCCTAATCAGTCCCTGGTTCTCTCCCTGTCTCTTTCCACTTTCCCTCAGTATACTTAAACCCTCTCTTCTCTCTCACTCATTGCTGATCCATTTGTCTTGCTACCCTAGCTTCCTTCCCGTTTTGATCGTCGGTTTAGTTCACAAGTTTCTAGACGCCACGTTGTAAGTTCATCTTTGATTTTTATTTTATTAAAATCATTCATTAACTCACTTTTTCTGCATTTGGGTTCTCCATTTATATACAACCATGACAGTAGATGTTAGCTTCCATGGTAGTGCTAAGATGATTTCCATTTGTGTATTAATGCATATTAAGGTATAGTTGGAATTTTAAATTTTAAAATTAGCAGATAAACGTTTTGCGAGGGGTCTCAAGTTTTTGCTGATTTCAGCTATTCACGGGTTGTTGAGGTCCCCAACAACAAATTTCAGGGCGTCCACTGTGAACGGGGGGAAACTCATTGTGAAACAGGGTTTTACAATTAAATTACAGTTTAATAGTGGAGTTCTTTAAATTTTCTATAGCGTATAAAATTTAAATTTTGCAGGAGTGGCTTTACTAAACCATTGGTCTTTGGGTGTCTTTCAGAGAAAATAAACAATTACCGTAACCCCAAAACGTTGCCAACACTTCCATGTCCAACAACTTCCATGGTTAAAAGCTCAAATGAAAAGGACAAAGTAACGTTGATGTTCACCCTCTGTTATCTGCTGAAAGTCTTGTTCGTTCTTGCCTTCTCGTAGGCATGTTACAGACATGTCTCCTAATCACCAGCCGCAACTGAATCCTGAGTAAAATTGGAGGGATTGAACAGGACCATGAGATCACACTATTTGGCTGTCTACTTGAGAGTTGAGATAGGCAAACCAACTCCATCAAAAGGATGGGACCTCTTTGGCTTCCTCTTTGTCTGATGGTCCAACATAGTTGGTAAAGCCTCACCAGTGATCTCACGTGTCTGATCTAGTCCAAAGTTTTCTTTGAGTTGCTCTTTGAATTAGATGTGCTCTGCTGTCACTCACCTCGCTTCTTTGTCAGGTGACAGATTCCCAGTTTCAAGCTCCTTTACGTACTCCTCCGTGAGGATTCTCTCGTCAGCCCCACAGACAGACTGGCTTCTCCCCTCCTAGCCGATCCTCTGCCTGCCTGCTCTCCAATGTTCATCCTCGCCTACCTGTCCTTTCCCCCAGGTTTCTGAACTGGCTCCCATGGCTACCATCTGCAAGCTCATCTCCAGACCTGACAGAACCCTCGGATCACCAACATCCTTTCAGATCAGTAAACTTCATCAGTTACCCCCTTGCCTGCAATTTTGCATATCCCTCCTCTTTGGCTGAATCTAACCGCCATCTCCCTGTTTCATCCGTGTCCCCAAGCTCATCATTTAACCTTGTTTTGCTACAAATAAATTCACTGAACTGTAAACTCTGACTCTGCTTGTTGATTCTACATGTGGATCAGGCCATGACAAGGACTGTCTCCTATTTTGAAATGTTCTGCCCAAGATTATGAACTGTGAAAAACACTGGTTTTTAATTGCTTTGCCTTGTATACTGTTTTTTACTAGTTTCTCATGGTTAGTGGTTGAGGTGGAGGACCCAAAAGCAGGCCAGAATGCTGACAAACATGATGAAAGTATATTAAAAAAACACTCAAAACTACAGGAATCCCAGAGAGAAGGGACAGGAGAAAAGTGGTAATGTAAGGCATGGCAACAGGAACTAAAAATGAACTGGCAAGGAGTGAAAAGGGTTTATCAGTGCAAAGGAGGGGGATTAGTGGCATGAAAAAATGGCAAGCACTAAGGACAGAGTTGAAACACAAAACTGACTCTGACCTAACTAAACTCAAAGACCATGTGATCGTGACAGACCCCCACCACAGGGTTCCAATGCCCCAATATACCCCAATAAAAATTAAAGTTTCTGAAATCGGGTGAGCAGAGGAAGCCTCAGGAGGGTCTAAAATAGAAATATGAAACAACTCAAACTCAAGTGGGTGGACAGATCCCCAAAAACAAGTTCAGGTGGTCCACCAGAGAATGTTCTGATGGGACACAGAATTAATATGGGTGACTGAGGACTAATTCACAAATTATATATCCATTAATTTTAAGTAAGCTGGTGCCTATCTTCAGGAGTCACTGGCTGAAAGGTGGGAAAAATCAGTCCGGCCACCACTCCATTCCTGGACTAAACTATGTAGACATTACATTTGTTGTTTTTCACTAAATCTCTACAAAGAAGCATCCTCTTTTTTTTTTTTTTGAAAGCGTGGTGGTCTGATTCAAGCATGAGTTTTTACAATGTCTGCATCAATGGGGGTAAAAGAAACTGGTCAATGTTTATTGGTTCTATTAAAGTGGTGAAAGAGAACAAATAGGCAAAGAAGGTTGCCTTAAGACTCACAGTTGAACAAAAAAAGCAACACAAATTCATTATGAAACTTGAGTGTTTCTAACGAGGACAGAAAAAAACAAAAAAAAACAAAAGCCGTATAGTGCACCCCACAAACGAAATGGCCTCTAGGCACTATAATGGAAGAAATGTAATGTTCTGTTCTGTGTAGTTACTATGTGTCTCTTCTTTATGATATGGTGACCAATCTGATTATGTGACACTGTATGAATTTTGGTCAGGTCAAACCTGCTGATTCAGACTCTTACAGCCTGGGTTAGCATGGCAACTCTCTTTTACGTCTAAGAACGTCCTGAAATACATTGATTATGCTTTTATATCAAATCTTCTACACCTAATGAGTCAAATGCCTACCGACTGAGAAATGATTGTTTGTAATGTCATAGGTGATAGACTCTTGATTACTGAATCTATATAATCCTGTGTCTTGTTTTGGAAGGGAGGTCAGTATAGCATATTTCTCTGTTAACGGTGTACCTCCTTGTGTTGATCAACCAAGTCTGTATTAAAACCTCCAAGAATCTGAAGGAATCTCTCTCATCTCTTTTATTAAAGAACTTCAATAACAGTACACAAACTACAAACAGGTTGTGTTTTGATGTCCAAACAGGAGTAATGCCAAGGTGAAAGTTCACCCAGCTGGTCAGATCTTTTAAGCAGAGAAAGTAAACCATGTCAGTGTGTGTTCTTCTGGGCTGAGTGGGCAGGATGGTTTTTTTTCTGGTCCCTGGTGACATAAAAAAAAATGTAATAGACTCCCTTCAGGATCAGCAAAATTAACACTCTAGCCTACCTAAATGTGCTGCAGGTGAATGTAATAAGCAATCATATAACACTAAGCTACTCCTTAAGGAATTTGGAACATGAATATGGACAAAAGCAGTATCAACAATGTTTATGCTGATTTCAAGGCATTTGTGTGTGAAGAAAAAAATGGAGACGCCTATTGTTCTTTAATGTTCTGTCTAGTTCCTTGGGGAAGCTGAATTGCATCACCTGATTATCTTTGAGCCCAAGCATCAAGCAGAAAAGGTAATTCTCCAGAGATGGTTTCAAACTCCTTCACCCACTTCTTAAGTTTCCTCATTCTCATTTAATTTCCTTTTATCTCTTCTCTGAATCTTCTGGGTTCACTACACTCCTCTACAATGCCCCCTTTCTTGTATCTCGTTTCCTTCAATCTGCTAGTCCCCCCCACTACTCTTTTATTTAGTCATCTTCTCTATCCATTGTGTATTTTACTTTTTCCAGTTTTTCAGTGTATTCTTTCATCATTCTTTTTGAAAGACCTTGTACTCTGATTACTGGTTCTGGTAAACTCTAAAGTTTATTTAAATTCTTTACCACTACATAATGTGGTAAAAATCCCCCTAAACAGCCTGCTTAATGAGGCTTTGTGAAATGTCCAATCATCTGTAGGTGACCACAGCTGTTCTGTGTTATTCACCGTCAGGAGTGGTAAAATGTGCCTCACCTTGGAATAAAATTGCCTTTTCTATCACAGCCCAGATCCTTTCAAAGCTGCAGTCATACTAAACCCATATGTGCAGAAAGATTGCATTGTGGTTTTTCAGCAGAGTGACAGCTCCTCAGGCTGAAATGAATAAAGCAACACGAAGCCAGAACAGCCTTTGCCTAACTGCACCCTTAGTTCGTTTCAGTTTTGTGAAATACATTTTTCTGTTGGAGTCACGAGTGTTGATCATCAACAGCATTCATAATTCAGCTGTAGGATTTTATATATTTTTTTGTATTATCTGGTGCCTTCGCAATGAGCTTGGTACTGTAAGTTAAAACACAGAACCTGAAGCAAATTCTATGAATAATTAGATGCATTTAATTTATTCTAGGTTTGTTTAAAGGAAAAATTAAAAATTACTGATGGGCATCTGCTTCATAGGTTTGTTCATAAGTGTTACTGTCTTCAAAACTTTAATTTACGGGGGCCTAAAGATTGGCCGGATTTGTTCCAATAACAGTATCAGTCTCAATACTGATTCAAATAACAGCTGAGGCTAATGATCCAGGATTGTATATGAATTGACTTAGGATATCCTGAGCTATATTTGCAGCTACATAAATTGCCTACTATAACATAATAATGAACTGATCATCTGCAATTTACTTTCAGCGTATATTTATTCTTACAGAAATGTGAGCTTAGCATTTTTCAATCTGTTTTGTTAATTAGAACATTGTAAATCGTCTGCACAACTTTTCAGAGACTCTGTGACCAATGTAACTCTTACATCTTTGCTTTGACATTCTAAAATGTACCAGCTTTATGTACATTTGCTATATAACAACACGCAACATGTATGGACTCTACTGTGTTTTTATTTCTTTTAACATATCACATGTTGTAGAATAACTTATTTTTGAAGTCAATAATTGTATTAAAAAACACAATGGGACTCTCTAAACTGTCACTATAATGACCATGACAGACTAAATATAACAAGCTAAGTTAATAAGGTCATTTACTTTGCTAATTACCGTGGTAATTACAAAATGTTTTAATTTCAGCACATAACTCATCTGTCAAAGGAGCATCATAACCTCATCAGCTCCGGTGTTGCTATAATTTCGTGGGACAAAATGTCTCCCCATTCAAAACTAGTCAACACAAGGAAAGCTAATGTGTAAAAATAAATAATACACAGTTTGAACCTGGACTCAGATGCAATTAGTATACAGAGCAGTAAATGCCCAGGGAAATTCCATGTTTTAGAAATGGCTGGCTAGAAAAAAAACACCTGAGAGAGGGGAAAAGACTGATAGGAGAGACTTCCCAGTGTCGCTGTCCTAGCAGTCTGCTGTTTGTCCAACTGAGAGGCAGCTGTTCCGCAGCAACAAGAGATTTCCACAGTGGAGCTGAGCAGCCGTAGGGCACAGACAGTCGTACAGAAACACAGCGAGGGAGTCAACACCTGTGGGACAGCCAATAGACACAGGCTACCTGAAATAACATACACCAATGCGATCGCACATATAGCAGATAGAATTTTTTTTAAATATTTTATATATATATATATATATATATATATATATATATATATATATACAGTAGGTGGCCAGCCTATGCATGCAAGTGAACAAACAGTCAACTTTTTGGACTGTGGAAGGAAGCCAGAGTACCCTGAAAAGACCCATGCATGCACTATATTAGCATGCTAATTTTAGCATATTAGCTAGGGCACTTGAAAGTAATTGAGAATGGGTTTGAAGTCAGGTAGGAACTCAAAACTACTTTAAAAGAAAAAAATAAAACTCACATTGCAATGTAGTAGTTGAACAGTATATTTCTGCAAGTTATAAAATATTTCACATTTTGAGTGAAGATTCCGATCAATGTCATAGTTTAATCATTCTGAGCAGTGACACAATCCGCACTCATGAAGCTGACACTTCTCAACTAACTTTTTGAAAGACCCTGCTAACAGAGAAGAACGCAAAGCCTCAACACCTTCCTCTATAAGGTCACCAGTTTGAGAAAAACCTTTTATGAGCAAAGCTCCCTGTTTAAAATACACAATAAAAAACTAAAGTAAAAAAAATAAATAAATAAATAAAGAACAGTATACAATCTATAAATTGTTCAGGAGCACTAACAAGTTTTTATTTGATGCAAAAAAAAAAGTTGCCATAACAGTTTGACCTTTAAGCCCTGTTATGCTTTGACATAATTTGGCTGTCCTTTTAATTCATTTGAAAGTGTCATCCTGTCCTCCAGCCGGCAATCAATGTCAGTCCTCTCCAGTGGAATCTGATCTGACCCCCTGTAACGATGCAAAAGGTGGAGAGAAAGATGGCTATGTAGGATATCCTTCATGCCAAAGACATTCAATATTAAACACTTCTTTGAAAGCTGATGGTGCACAGAGGCTGCTTCAGGCATCAAATGGCAGAGAATGGCAGTGGGTGGAAAACTCATTTTAGATAATCTTTTCGAGGCAAAAGGCAAGTGTCTCCTCTCAGGAAAAACTCCTGCTGAGTTCGTGGCTCGTAGAGCAGAGCCCTGCATCTTACAGCTGTTTCGTTCTGGGAGATTATCCCACACAGAAACCAGTGGAGAGCTGCAGTGAAACACAGTAGGTTGAAGAGCTCAGGTGCCTCTTCAGATGACTCTGAATATGAAGAAAATCAATGTCATCTAAATCTGGGTCAGGGCTAGGTGATTACTTTGTATGGTTACAATCATTCTGAGTGCTAAAGAGCTTTCTGCATCACCTACATGTTTACAATTGCAGCACCTCACAATTTATAGCACTTTAGACATTTCAGTCATGCTGACATAATATAC
The DNA here is from genome assembly GCA_963556495.2 of Valencia hispanica. Lineage (NCBI taxonomy): Eukaryota > Metazoa > Chordata > Actinopteri > Cyprinodontiformes > Valenciidae > Valencia > Valencia hispanica. The sequence goes on from OY747706.1 coordinate 33,489,123, forward strand.
TGTGGCAGTTCAGTCTAATCTTATGCATCCTCTTATCCATATTAAATTGTTTAGGGGTCCATTTTATTGCCTTGATACCTACCAGCTTTAGCTTTATTTTCTAATCTTAAACTTAGCCTAACCGGAATGATCTGAAAGAAAGAAACAATTATAAACACTGGCTCTTTATGAGAAAAATATGCATACCTTATATCAGCTCTTAAATATTTTTGAAAGCATTACTGATTAAGCACAACTAATTTAGCTATTACAAATTGCTTTCCCAGTAGGCCCTACTTAGCTTGGTACAACTCGACTCTGTGTTAATGGTTTTCCATTAGGTAGTGGTACCAGCTCCTTTTTAGTATCTACTTGGGAGGGGTTCTGAGCTAGCTGAGTCAAGCTGAAAGTACCATGTCGGAGGACTGCTGTTCCCTGATTGGTTAGGGGGTAGTGTCACTGGTTGTATCACAAGACCAGGGGTCTCATTTATAAAACATTGCGTAGAATCCCTACTAAAAGTGTACGTACGACCAAAACAAAAAGTTTGCGTACACCAAAAAGATTTCTGATTTAGAAAACCATGCCTACGCACAGGTGTAAGCAATTTCCCCTTTATAAATCACAGTCTTCTTGGAAGTTTACGCACGTGAGTTTGGCTCATATCCCGCCCTGAACACGCCCAAATCCGGCTATAAAAGGTCAATGCAAAGCAGGACATGAATATTGATGCATATGAAGAAGAGGGGAAATATGGCAACAACAAAAAAACCAAGAAGAGAAACTTTACAGAGATGGAGATTGAAGTCCTAGTGGGTGAAGTGGAGGCTAGAAGAGACATTTTATTTGGTGGACACAGCAGTGGTGTCACAAATAAAAGGAAGAACTGTGAGTGGCAGTAAAAAAAGTGGTCGGATCTCAAAGTCGAGGCAAAAAAAAACTTGCCTCCCACCGCCAGAGTGGGTCCGCTACTGGAGGGGGTACATGTACACCCGAGCTGACAACACTGGACAGGAAGATGGCAAGTATCATGGGAACATCAAGCGTGTACGGTATTGTGTCAGAGAAGGAGGGCGACACCGACCTGGCAGAAATGACAGTTGAACCCGGTAAAGCACCTTTTGGATATATTTTAATACGTGGCTACGTTAACAAATTTGAGCATATTTTAAGGAGACAGACTAATATGCCGTGTCTTTTCAGCTCTTCCACTGTCGGCAGGTGGCGAGGATGAGGAGGCTGAGGAAGATAAGGTTGCCCAGCATCCGGCTGCCCCCAGCACCAGTGCTGCCGGTGCTCGTGGTGCATCCAGCAGTGGTCGGGTTCTGACTGAAGCTGTGATGTAGACACAGAGAGACACCATCAGCGCCATCAATTCTGTGACAAACGAGTTAAAGGAAATAAAGAGTGTGCTGTGCGACATAGTGACAGCCATTGGTACCTTAAATGATACAATAAAATTTTTTAATAAATTAACCTTGTCGTTGTTATCTCAAACGCTGCATTACATCCTGGCGGATACTTGCTCCTTGGGTGAAGGCTTCCTGTCGAGGAGGAGGCGGCTGTGGGTCGGGGTTCTCATGCTGGGGAAGGGGTGGGCCAGGAGGGAGGGGAATTCCAATTCTCAGTGCCATGTTATGAAGAATTCCACATGCCCTCACGATCTTGCAGACCTTTGTAGGGTGGTATAATAGTCTGCCACCCGAGGCATCCAATGACCGCCACCTACATTTTAACAGGCCTATGGCACACTCCACGAATGAGCGCGCACGCGTGTTATAGGAGCTGTAGCGCATTTCCTCTGCTGTCTGTGGGTCTGGGAACGGGGTCAGAACCCAGCTCATGAGAGGGTAGCCACTATCACCTGCAAGTGATAACACGTTTAATTCAGGCGTCAACAACCAGCATTTCTAATGACGGTGAGGACTTACCGAGCAGCCAGCCATCACGCACAGCGCCTGCCTGCAGTCTGTTCCCTACACTGCTGCGTGTCAAGAATAAGAAGACGTGTGTTGACCCAGGCCATCGTGCCACCATATTAGTAATCATCATGTGTGAATCACATATGATTTGCACATTAATACTGTGTACATGTTTCCGATTGACGAAAACAAATTCATCCTCGGACGGGGCCCTTATAGCAATATGGGTGCAGTCAATTGCGCCGATTATGTTTGGGAAACCGGACATTGCTGCAAATTGCATATTAATTTTGGCCTTCTCCCCCACAGTATATGGAAACATGATGTATCGCCTGCTCATTTTAATGATCCCATCCAAGACTGCAGGCATTATTGCGCTCAGGGACGGCTGTGATATCCCAGACCTACTAAATAAATATAACATATTTAAAGGCCTTCTTTCCAAAAAGGGACTTTGGGCAGAATAGTAAGAATCATGTCACTCAGACACATACCTGTCGGCTAATTCCCGCTGGTAACCACCAGTTGCAAGAAACCCCAGAGTGGTGAGCACCTGCAGCTGGACCGGAATGGCACGGTTCCGCCTGGACGATCTCTCCAAAACCGGGCCCAATTCAGCACAGAGATCCAAGAGCACAGCTCTAGGGAATCTGAATCTGCTTATTAGCCAGTCATCATCATGGGCAAGGAGGTCCGCATGATCCCTGAACACGCGTTCTCTCCTAATCCTTCCATTTGCAAAATCTTCTAGCAACGCCAGTGCATCCATCTCAAATATTACGCTTGAAAGTAGTTGGGGTATTTCTATTGGCAGCAATAAGACTGATTCTTCCTTCCTTGGCACAATGAACGTGCCAATCCATGATATATGGTACAGATAATTCCATTTATTAATTGGCATACAGTCCCGGCCCTTTTATCTGAGGGTTTGAGATACATTTTATGTATTTATTTTAATATTGAAAAATGTTTTTAGAAGAGCTATAGCTCACTGCAAAGCTACAATATAGATATAATTGCTGGTTTGGATGTTTATAATAACATCAATCCATAATTAATGTTTGGTTTGAGGTGAAATGATATGTGTGAGAGGAGTAATATGCAGTCTGGCTGCAGTTCACCACCTCACCAACTGCGTCGTCGATTCCCCCCGTCTCCAAAATGTCCGTACGCACGGGTCAGAGTTGGCGTACAGGTGCGCGCATTTTCCCGTCAAGTCTGTTTTTTATAAATCACAACTTTTGCTTTGAAAGTGGCATACGCCAGTTTCAGGCCCCGTTTTGTGCGTACGCAACGTTTATAAATGAGACCCCAGCTCTGTTACAAGATTCGAACCCAGCATTTGTAAAAACTGTAAACTGTGACTAAGCATAGTAAGTGTAAAACTAAAGCTTTTATTTGTCTTTAAAAAAAGAAACTTTTTTCAAATGAGCATAACATTTTAGAGAGTTATCCCTTGAGCTACTTTTTAAAAAGAAGCTACATAGGATTTTTATTGTTGAATGCGTCAAAACATCCTTATAATTTACAGCCATATTGTATAAATGCATAGCACCATGTCTAGTGAAAACCTGAGGGGTGATTATTTGGGCCCTTTTTGGAGCCACCTATGGCTCCTACACCTTTTCATGTAAAAGCTTTTCAGAGTACAGTCCTTTACATTCATCAAAACAAAGTAATGAAGCTCTATGAAATTATGGCATAATGTCCAAAGGGAGAAGAGTTTAAAGGCAGGGTATACGATATGCTGGGAGCGCTCCTTGAGAGGGCGTTATTGAAAAATAAAAAGTCCCACCCCTTGCTTCATGCACTTCCACTTGACGCCACCGTGTAAAAGCATCAGCTCCGATGCAGATTCGGGTTTAAGCACGCTCTTCGTCGGCTTTCTTCTTTCTCGTTGATATTTCCACAACAGCTTTGCGTTTTCGGTTCATTTTAGCGCGAGCTCACTTCCTGTTTACAGGCTAGAACGAGCGTTGCGTGCACACGAAGGGGACGCGCAGAGGGGGAGGTGCTGGAACACGGAAGCTTTGCTAACAAGCCTATTATCTTAGACGGACCGTGGAAGTTGATTGGATGAGGTTTTCCCAGGGTTTCTCGCTGTAGAAAGAATAAAAATTACTCTGTCAAGTTTAGGAACTCCTAACTTATAGGTTGCCACTGGTATATGAAGAGCATTTTTTGCAGTTAAAAAAAAGTGTTTTAAAATGAAATCGTATACCCTGCCTTTAAAAGTGGAACCTGCAAAAAAAAAGTAAGGACTGGAGCAGGAAACAAAATAAAGGTCATAAGAAGTGAATAAGAAGAAGAAAGGGCATAAGGAAAGAAGGAGGGACACAAGTAAGGAAAATTGGAAAGAAGGACAGAACAAAGGAAAGTACATTAGGAAGGAAAAGAAGGAACAAAAAAAGAAGGCAGGAGAAAAAATGTAATGGAGTCACGAAACAAGGAGGCAAGGACAGGAAAGGAAGAAGGCCAAGATGAACATCAGGAAGAAAAAAATGAAAGAAGAAATCACCAAAAGAAGAAAGAAGAAATGAAGGACAACCAGAAGTCTAAAAAGCAAAAAAGGCAGAAAAAAGCCAGGACAAGAAGATGTAGGGAAGGCCACAACATTGAGACAAGGGGATAGGGTATAAAGTAAAATATTTTTCCATAAATAACAAGAAAACACTGAAGTGTTAATTAGACTGAATGATACTCTAATCCGTCAGTAACTTGGGGACATGTGCCTTGCCCAGGAGCACACCGACAGGAGGAGGAGGAAGCTGGAATTGCACAGGCATCTTTCGGGTTACATGACTACTCTACCTACTGAGCCACAGTCTCCCCATGTTAAGTTTCATATTTTGTAGCAACCCTGCCACATAAGATGGGCATTGTGTTGTAATAGAATTGACATATTTATACATTTTAATTGTTTACTTTTTCTGTAAATACTTGTTTTAATGTAAATTATGTTAGATTAGACTAGTAAAAAAATCATCAAACCTTTCAATCTCATAATGCTGCCCTCTGACAAGTGAGATCCCCTTTTTATTACTACAGTAAGGAGCTGATACAGAACTTCAAGGCACATTGTGTCTCTGCTACTTGTTACAGTGCTAGTAACAGCTGACTTTGCACTAGCCATTTAAATGATTCAGGAGTTTCTCCCTTGACCTCAATGATAACCTTGTTCAGTTCTGCATGTTACTTGTCTGTATTTAGCTACAGGCTGTTTATCCCCCTGCTATCATCAAAACTTTGTCTAGAAAATGTCACGTTACATAAAACAAAATCAGTCGATTAGGGGAGACAAGACAGATGCGAGTGAAGCTGAAATATTCATCCACTGAATAATATCAAAATGAGACCAGGCGCTATAGGTTCATCAGGGGCTGCTTTTGGACTTGTATACAGGAAGCATTGGACAGCAACAAATCAATAACGACTCTATTACTCCTGCACAGGACCAAAACAGAAAAATACGTTGTTTCTTAACTCAATTTTCACTGACCCTGAAGCCAAATTGAAGAGCAGACCCCCCTGATGCTAGCTGACAGACTGAGTGACAGAAACAAATTATGTCCAGTGAAGACGTTCAGTTCTCCTCTGGCAACAATCAAGACTATAAAAAACTTTATAATATGAGTTGTAGCCCAGAATGTTAGTTCGAGTACATACATCATCCTACTCTTTTCCACTCAAGATTTCCACTCTAAGATCCCTTTGCCGTGTGCAAGATTATTTCACTAATGTTGAGGCAACTGCTGTTAGATGTGACCACATCATGAAAAATGCTGATAGAAGAACTGCGAGGAAGTCAAATTTATACAAATTGTCATTCTAATATTTTAATTGGAAAAGCAGGAGGATCAAGAATCTCTTAATTTGGCAAGGCAAAAGCCTCTTGGCATCTCATAAGTTACAATGAAGCTGTAAGTTTTTTTTTGCTTGCAAAAAAATAATTTATTTGACAGCACTTTGTTTTGTGCAACACCACGATCTATAGACTAAAAATCAGCAATTCAGTGAAGCTCTAAAAAGGAGAAATGTAGATTAAAGCCAGGGACACACTGGGAGATTATCGGCTGTCTTAGACTAAATCCTTTGACATCAAAGATCGTAAAACAATCTTTGCTCGTGAGCTTGGAAAGTCAATTAGTCTTCACCCGAACAAAGATGACCTACAAAAATATCAAGCAGTCGGAAATGTTTTGTGAATATCCTGAGGTCAGAATCAGAATTTTCTCTTTGTTTTTATAGCAGGTCTGTGCTGGTGCAAGTTTTTTTCCAAGTTAGACAGTCCCCAACTGTCTCCTTTCCTCATCCCCCCCTACTTACTGTCTGACTCCAATAATATGAGCATTAACACCCATAACTTGCTTGTCATTTATCATGTGTTCTCTTTCTGATGTCCGGCATATTCTCCATGCATTGTGAAATGTCCAGTATGACTTTTGAAATCCCAGTGTGTGCTGAGTTTTACCCAAAGTAGGAAAGTCATTTCTGAACAGCTGTTGGTCATGGCAGAGGGCTTCTCAAATTCAGCTCGATTCTGCTGGGGGTGTGTGTGTTAAAATTGAGTCAGTATTTCCTTGTCACTGTTGTCTATTGTCCTGTACCCCATCCCACAAAAGACCAGACCACACCATTTTAGACCAGCCTTGTGCAGGTCTAAATTTTTGTCCCAGGTATCCTTAGACAGCTGGATATGGAAAACTTCTTAAAGACAAACAGGTTTCTAAGTGCCAAAATTCTTGCAGGTTGGTAGGTGATCAAATACTTATTTCATGCGATAAATTGCAAATTAATTATTTAAAAATCACAACATGTGATTTTCTGGATTTTTTCCCACATTCTGTTTCTTACAGTTGGGCTTATGATGAAGAATATAGACCTCTCCATTCTTTGTAAGAGGAATTTTAAATGTTTTTAAAGCAGTTGTGTAAAAAAAAAAAAATCCCCACTGTATATAAACTTTTGACCCTATGCCAAACAAAGAAGATTCAGCACATTGTTTTTTTAATGCATGTAGAGGGCTCAGTCCTCAACATAGTCGTCCCCAGTTCGAGTCCCACCCTAAAAAAAAGAAAAAGCCTAAAAATAATTTTGTCCAGAATTTCTAGCAGCCGCAAGAAGACTGCTCTATGAAGGTTACTGTCTCAGACACCCCTCCCAAAGCCTTGCTGACAGAATTTAGCTGTGGGGCACCATGGAGGAAAGCATCTCCTCTGTGTTATAATACAGCCTAAGGGCCATACACTGCAAGGTTTAGCTGCCAGTGAGTGACAGTGGCAACCACACATGAGTGTTGGTTTCCCCGCTGGACACACCATGTCTGAAATCTAAAGAGTTGATCATGTAGTCTGCCACTGTGAGGAAATCACTCTGGTAAATGAAGAAATCTGAAACAGTAGAACAAACACAAACACAGTAGTAGCACAAACACAGGTTTGAACATGAAAAGAAAATGCACACTTTGGAGCACATCTTTCTTACAGGATGAGAAAAGTGTACACATAAGTAGTGGCATTTTCAGCAGCTTGCTTCAATTGTATTTTTTACGTATAATTAAAAACTGTCCAAGTTTTGTACATTGCTGTTTACAAGCATGTCAAATGTACTCCACAAATTGCTACATAGACAGTCTCTGTAGTGAGTGAATTGGCAGGGTGGATATTGACCGCCATAAGCACAGCCTCTTCCTTAATGAAGCAGCATGTTTGCCACATGTTCTAACCAAATCACCTGCAGTATACAAAGCTAACATGGACTACTAAAAAGGAAACCATTAAAATAAGCAGGGCTGATCGGATGTTCTTTCCTGCCAAAGAACTTCAACGAGCTATTCAATCATGACCGGACCTGAACATCATTTTAATGCGTTTCTTAATTCAGCCTTTTTTATGGAGTGAAAGCCAATAATGGAAACACCACTTCAATATGTAAGCATACATTGTTGGCTTTACATCTAGTCAGGCGATTGGGAAGTCTTGTAATGTAATACATTTTGTTGGATTTAGATTAGAAATGACCTCAGTAGATGCCACACCAAGTTTTAATAAACCTTTAGTCATTTTGGATGGAAATAGTCCGGAGATTGCAATTGGATTTACGTATTTGTAAACTATGGTAACTTAATAAAGGAACTGTTTTCACAATAGTTTTCTCACAGCATTTTAATTCCTCAGCTCTCAACATCCTTGTCTATTAAAAATGATCTTTATTATGGTTTGTGGTGGAGAGACCCAAACACAGCAACACAGGAGGCAGCAGATTGTGAACTTAAAACAAATATTTAATAACAAAACTGAGGGATAGAAAATCCAAAGACCAAGTACATAAATACAACAAAAGATATGACCACTACCAAAAAAAAAAAAAAACATATACACCAAGCAGGCATAAGTTTATTAACACTAGTCTGATAATCTGTCAATCTTTGCTCAACAGGCTGACCTGTTTAGAGATGGCTCCTGGAGCTGGGCAGTGATATCTGGCACCACGATTTAACGCAGCTAATCCTTCATGTTCTCAAAGATGAGATTCTGGGAATTTAGAGGCAAATTCATCACCTCAAAGTCATTCTTGTACTCCTTAAATCTTTCCTTGACCATTTCTGCTCTGTGACAAGATGCATTATGCTGCTGAAAGAGCCCAGAGGCATCAGAGAATATTGTTTCCATGAAAGGGTGCACATAATCCTCCACAATGCTTCGTTAGGTAGTATGTGTCACAGTGGTAGGACTTCTTCAAATTTCAAGGTTTTTAAAATTTGAAGTGGGTGTAATAAGCAGAAATTGGCTTTTAAAACACTGATATCTTTGTAATAATTTGCCAATTACAAGTTGTAAGTTTGACGATACAGCCCTGACACTGAATCCAGGCAGCATGATGCGCAAGAAGCTTCTGTTCCAACAAGCTGAGCAGGTGTGATCAACCAGGCGAGAGGGACGAATGTGGATTCTGACAGTTTGTGACACAATCTGGTGATTATGGAAAGCCTTTTGAGCATTTATTAGATATCTTTGATATCCAACTTTAAATCCATGTACTAGTACACACTTCATCCTCACTAGTAAGACAATTTGGCACACTAGTATAACGATTAGGGTGCACTAGTATAACGACTGTGTCTTACTTGTCACGTTTTTTCCACTACTAGTGTCACTTTTGGACTACTAGTATGCAATCAAACCTTACTAGTAAACTACTATGCAGCACTAGTGACACTACTAGACCCAACTAGTAGGCATGTGTCACGCACTAGTAGCCTCCTGGACCCTACTAGTAGCGCAAAAATGCCCACAAGTAGCACTAGTAAGGCATTTTTGACCTCACTAGTGCTACTAGTAAGACCGAAAATGCACACTAGTAGTACTAGTGGGGTGTGTTTTCCCTTACTAGTACTACTAGTAACAGCAAGGATGCACACTAGTAGTACTAGTGAAAGCCAAAATCTCCACTAGTAGTTCTAGTGGACATTTTGGGTGATACTAGTAGTACTAGTAAGCTTAAACGAATCCCACTAGTACTACAAGTGGACATTTTTGATATCACTAGTACTACTTGTAAGGGCCAGAGCAACCACTAGAAGCACTAGTTGGGGTATTTAGGATCTTACGAGTGCTACTAGTGAAGGCAAAAACGTCCACTAGTAGTACAAGTACGGGTCCAACTGTCCACTAGTAGCACTACTCAAATTAATTCAATAGAAATGCTAATTAGGAGGTGTGGACAGCATGCACTGAAACTTCTTGCTATTGGCTCTTCAGAAAGAATTGCACTCAGCAAAAATGTAACCCTATAAAGCCTGATGAACTTTCACTGTTGTTGGCAATAACAATAATGAAAATTAATAATTTAATAAAAAATAACTATTATATATAAATACTATATAGATGATGAATTAAGTCATACTAATATATGTCTGAGAGGAAAATGATTAATGATTATGTTATAGGCATCTCTTTCTTATCATGAGGAAGTTTAAGCTGCGACAGTAAATAACAGCTAGTGTTTATTGGGAAAGAGAACATTTTAATTGTAACTGGTAGTCTTACCTTTTTACATAACCTATAATGGTTGTTTGTTGATTATATAATGAATTTGACATTCGGATTCAAGTGTATGCCTATGCTTCATAATTATTCACTGTCCTTAACACTTAAAATACTCTTTTGGAAACATGATGTCATTTGATTTTGGTGCCTACTAGTGGCCTGTTAATGCCCACTAGTAGCACTTAATGGCCACTAGTGCTACAAGTGGGCATTTTGAGGCCACTAGTAGAACTAGTGGGCACTTAACGGCCACTAGTATCACTAGTAGCCACATAGTGCCCACAAGTAGCACTAGTGGGCATTTTGAGGCCACTAGTAGGACTAGTGGGCACATAGCGGCCAGAAGTAGCACTAGTAGCACTAAGCTTAGAAGCCACTAGTAGCACTAGTTGGAATTTAACGGCCACTAGTACCACTAGTGGCCATTTTGAGGCCACCAGTAGAACTAGTGGGCACTTAACTACCACTAGTAGGCACATAGCGGCCACTAGTACCACTAGTGGGCATTTTGAGGCCACTAGTAGAACTAGTAGGCACATAGCGGCCACTAGTAGCACTAGTAGCACTAAGCTTAGAAGCCACTAGTAGCACTAGTGGGCACTTAACGGCCACTACTACCACTAGTGGGCATTTTGAGGCCACTAGTAGAACTAGTGGGAACTTAACGGCCACTAGTACCACTAGTAGGCACATTGCGGCCACTAGTAGTACTAGTAGCACTAAGCTAAGAAGCCACTAGTAGGCACATAGCGGCCACTAGTAGAACTAGTAGCACTAAGCTTAGAAGCCACTAGTAGCACTAGTGGGTACTTAACTGCCACTAGTAGGCACACAGCGGCCACTAGTAGCACTAAGCTTAGAAGCCACTAGTAGTACTAGTGGGCACTTAACGGCCACTAGTACCACTAGTGGGCATTTTGAGGCCACTAGTACCACTAGTGGGCATTTTAAGGCCACTAGTACCACTAGTAGGCACTTAACGGCCACTAGTACCACTAGTGGGCATTTTAAGGCCACTAGTACCACTAGTAGGCACATAGCGGCCACTAGTAGTACTAGTAGCACTAAGCTTAGAAGCCACTAGTAGCACTAGTGGGCACTTAACGGCCACTAGTACCACTAGTAGGCACATAGCGGCCACTAGTAGCACTAGTAGGCACATAGCGGCCACTAGTAGCACTAGTAGGCACATAGTGGCCACTAGTAGCACTAGTAGGCACATAGCGGTCACTAGTAGCACTAGTAGGCTTTTCAAGGCCACTAGTAGCACTGGTGGGCACTTAGCGGCCACTAGTAGCCATAGTGGGCACTTAGAGGCCACTAGTGCTACTAGTGGCTTCTAAGCTTAGTGCTACTAGTGGCCGCTGTGTGCCTACTAGTGGCCGTTAAGTACCCACTAGTGCTACTAGTGGCTTCTAAGCTTAGTGCTACTAGTACTACTAGTGGCCGTTAAGTGCCCACTAGTGCTACTAGTGGCTTCTAAGCTTAGTGCTACTAGTTCTACTAGTGGCCGCTATGTGCCTACTAGTGGCTTCTAAGCTTAGTGCTACTAGTACTACTAGTGGCCGCAATGTGCCTACTAGTGGTACTAGTGGACGTTAAGTTCCCACTAGTTCTACTAGTGGCCTCAAAATGCCCACTAGTGGTACTAGTGGCCGTTAAGTGCCCACTAGTGCTACTAGTGGCTTCTAAGCTTAGTGCTACTAGTGCTACTAGTGGCCGCTAAGTGCCTACTAGTGCTACTAGTGGCCGCTAAGTGCCTACTAGTGCTACTAGTGGCCTCTAAATGTCCACTAGGGCTACTAGTGGCCGCTAAGTGCCCACTAGTGCTACTAGTGGCTTCTAAATGCCGACTAGTGCTACTAGTGGCCTCTAAATGCCCACTAGTGCTACTAGGGGCTTCTAAGCTTAGTGCTACTAGTGCTACTAGTGGCCGCTAAGTGCCTACTAGTGCTACTAGTGGCCTCTAAATGTCCACTAGGGCTACTAGTGGCCTCTATGTGCCCTCTAGTGCTACTAGTGGCCTCTAAATGTCCACTAGTGCTACTAGTGGCCGTTAAGTGCCTACTAGTGCTACTAGTGGCCGCTAAGTGGCTACTAGTGCTACTAGTGGCCTCTTAATGTCCACTAGTGCTACTAGTGGCCGTTAAGTGCCTACTAGTGGCCGCTAAGTGGCTACTAGTGCTACTAGTGGCCTCTTAATGTCCACAGGTGCTACTAGTGGCCATTAAGTGCCTACTAGTGCTACTAGTGGCCTCTAAGTGGCTACTAGTGGCCTCTAAATGTCCACTAGTGCTACTGGTGGCCTCTAGGTGCCCACTAGTGCTACTTGTGGGCACTATGTGGCTACTATTGATACTAGTGGCCGTTAAGTGCCCACTAGTTCTACTAGTGGCCTCTAAATGTCCACTAGTGCTACTAGTGGCCGTTAAGTGCCTACTAGTGCTACTAGTGGGCGCTAAGTGCCTACTAGTGCTACTAGTGGCCTCTAAGTGCCCACTAGTGCTACTAGTGACTTCTAAGCTTAGTACTACTAGTGCTACTAGTGGCCGCTAAGTGCCTACTAGTGCTACTAGTGGCCTCTAAATGTCCACTAGGGCTACTAGTGGCCTCTATGTGCCCACTAGTGCTACTAGTGGCCTCTAAATGCCCACTAGTGCTACTAGTGGCCTCTAAATGCCCACTAGTGCTACTAGTGGCCGCTAAGTGGCTTCTAATGCTACTAGTGGCTTCTAAGTTTAGTGCTCCTAGTGGCCGCTAAGTGGCTACTAGTGGCCTCTACATGCCCACTAGTGCTACTAGTAGCTTCTAAGCTTAGTGCCACTAGTGTTACTAGTGGCCTCGAAATTCCCACTAGTGGCAACTAAGTGTCCACCAGTGCCAATAGTGGCTGCTAAGCTAACATTAGCAGGTACTGTATACAGTCAGGCCATGTTGCCATAACAGTACATGCTGTCTTAATTCAAAAAATGACTAATAAAGCTGGCAACAATTAGCTGTCTTATTTTCTCACATTGACAGCTTTAGAAAACTTGAAAACATAGCACTACAAATGACAATAATATACTGTTATGAACCAGAAAATAAGAAATAAGGGACTATGGAGGAAATGAAACAAACTATTACATTAGTAATTCTGTGCATATCTTAGCCACTAAAATTTCAAGGGTGCCACATTGGCTATTTTATGGGTCTATCTGAATAAAATAGTTCTGATTAAGTTAACAAAAAAATTGGCACATCTTTTAGAATGACTGCTGTTAAACACTTTAGTATCCAGCGTGGCCACTTTAAGGCTTTAAGCACACAGTTTGAACATCCACCAATCAAAATCCATGTCCCACCTTCCTCATTTGCATGCAGTCCACTAGTCCTACTAGTGACACTAGTGGCTGCATGTTGCAACATACATGTTAACTAGTAAAGGCTAGAATGTCCACTAGCAACACTAGTGGACAGTAACACACAATATTATGGTTTTACTAGTACCACTAGTAAAAGCCAAAAAGTGTACTAGTAGCACTAGTGAGACTTTTTTGATTTCACTAGTACCACTAGAAGAGGGCAACATGTCTACTAGTACTACTAGTAAGGGCCAAAATGTGTACTAGTAGCACTAGTAAGTGGCAAAATATCCACCAGTAGCACAAGTAGGGGACTTTTACACCTTACTAGTAGTACTAGTGAGATCAAAAATGCTCACTAGTGTTACTAGTGGCAAGGTTTTGCTTTTTACTAGTGTGACTGTTAGAAGAAAGTTTGTCTCACTCGTGAGCTTCTGAACGTCACATGTAAAGGCTTTGGCTGTACTAGTGCTCATCTGCGCATCACTAGTTCGCAACTAGTATACCACTAGTATGCAATTACACACTACTAGTGTGTGACTACACACTACTAGTGCAACATTCCTTTAACATGTGAGACATTTCTGCACACTGGTAGGACAACTTTGGCATACTAGTAGGACAGCTACATCTTACTAGTGAGGGAAAACTGTGCACTAGTTGACAATTCTGTACCGCTAGTGCTACTAGTGACATCATAAATTTCTACCAGTTAACATCTAGTGCTGCATTAGTAGTACTAGTAGCATACAGATGTCAACTAGTGCAAAGTTTTGCCTCACTAGTAAGACGTAGCTGTCCAACTAGTATGTCAAATCTGTCCTACTAGTGTGCAGAAATGTCTCACATGTTACAGAAATGTTGCACTAGTAGTGTGTAGTCACGCACTAGTAGTGTGCAATTGCATACTAGTGGTAAGCTAGTTGAGAACTAGTGATGGGCAGATGCGGACTAGTACAGCCAAAGCCTTTTCATGTGACGTTTAGAAGCTCACTAGTGAGACAAACTTTCTTCTACTAGTTACCCTAGTAAAAAACAAAACCTTGCCACTAGTAACACTAGTGAGCATTTTTGATCTCACTAGTACTACTAGTAAGGTGTAAAAGTCCCCTACTTGTGCTACTAGTGGATATTTTGCCACTTACTAGTGCTACTAGTACACATTTTGGCCCTTACTAATAGTACTAGTAGAGTAAAACATGCCTCACTAGTAGCACTAGTAGACATGTTGGCCTTTTCTTGTAGTACTATTAATATGATAAAAGTCTCACTAGTGCTACTAGTAGACTGTCTGGCTTTTACTAGTTTTACTAGTAAGGTAAAACACATCCTCACTAGTACCACTAGTGGATATTTTAGCTTTCACTAGTACTACTAGTGAGCATCTTCGTTGTTACTAGTAGTACTAGTAAGAAAAAAACCACCCCACTAGTTCTACTAGTGGACATTTTGTCTCTTACCAGTACATTTAGTGAGGTCAAAATGCCTTACTAGTGCTACTAGTCGGTATTTTTGCGCTACTAGTAGGGTTCAGGAGGCTACTAGTGCGTGACACATGCCTACTAGTTGGGTCTAGTAGTCTCACTAGTGCTGCACAGTAGTTTACTAGTAAGGTTTGATTGCATACTAGTAGTCCAAAAGTGGCACTAGTAGTGGAAAAAACGTGACAAGTAAGACACAGTCGTTATACTAGTGCACCCTAGTCGTTATACTAGTCTGCCAAATTGTCTTACTAGTGAGGATGAAGTGTGTACTAGTACATGGATTTAAAGTTGGATATCAAAGATATCTAATAAATGCTCAAACGGCTTTCCATAGCTGATTGTTAACTTGTGGGTGTGATATGAAGCCAGTAAGGAAAATTAACTTTTGTCAGTCACAGAAAATCTGCCCCTGAATTCAACTGACTGAAACTGGCTTTGACAGAATGTGAGTTAAAAGTACAATTAGAAATCATGAATGTATTTCAAATCTTTAGGTTTCTGTTGACACGTAAGACTTTTTAAAAATAATTTCTATGTATATTTCATGAAAAATATACTTTTGTGCAAGACATACTATAATTTGACAACGTTGTACATTTTTGCGACTCGCTTTTTGATGAACAATCACTACATTAACATGTTTATTTTTTTTAAGCCATTTGCCCTTGATGTAGTGCCTTCAATGATTTTAATGGGATTTGAGTGGAAAGCGGAGGCTGGCAACTGGTTTTTACAAAGCACTTAACTCCCTGTTCTCAAGAGTCTACAATTTGGTAACAGCCTCTTAGCACTGTTGTAAACAGATTTATTTATAAAGCCAAAATATTCACCTAAATGAAAGTAAGGGTGAAAACAGTGTAGGGTGGACTAACATACATACATTAAAATGCTACAGGTTAGATTCCAACAACACGAAGCATCCAATTTGAAATAGAGGAAACCTGCTTTAAAACAACAATATGTCCCGTTAAGCACAACAAATCACCACCTAAAACCAAGCTTACACAGAGCCTCTTGCCATAACTATTCTATCCTTTCCAATCTCTTATTAAGGGTTTGAATTATAATTTACTCCCCTCATTATTTCTGTCAAATAATTTAGCATAACATTGTACCACACACAATGAGGTCTTGGTCTGGCTCTGGATTGAACGAAATTAGCCTCACTGAGGGAGCGTGGTAAGCAGTCTGTCAATCACTCCATACCATTAACTACATCGAATTTAACAGGGCGGTTTGGACTGTCAAAAGTTAGTCCTTTGGAGAGATTTTGCGGTTTTCTTGTGACGGTTGAGCACCAGCGGTGTACATTTTACAAAACGTGATATATTTTTGATTTGTGTTTACTAAATAGCTGTTTTAACATTTTTATTTTTCTAAACCCAGGGGAGGGCTTAGCCCTACTAGCCCACTTATACCAGCCGTCCCTGGGTAAAAGTATGTACATAACTCTACAGCTTACACGGCAAACTGGTAGCAGTCAAAATAAACACCACTGTTAAACATAAAAAATTCATACAACTATGGCACCTAATTCAAAGCATAAAATGCATTATATTAGTTTTGTTTTTCTCTTCCTAATAATTCCTTTTATACTCTGAATGAAAAGTTAAATTATAAGGAATTAGCAGTCTTTCAAAGAAAACTGGCATAACTGAATTACACTCTTTCATAGTCTTTCATAGTTTCTAACTTCTTTTAAATAAAAACTTGCACAAAGTCGGCTTCCTTGTTTCTTGTTTTAAGATTTAAGAGGGATTTCAGATGTCTATTTATTTATAGATTTCTTGATTAAAAAAGGCTGCATGTACTGACTGATTTGGCTTAGAGTATAAACAAAATCTTTCATGTTGGGTGCCTGGAGTTGGAGCTTTTTCATGTATTTTAGTTTGAAGCGCTCTAATTTCCACTCTAATTCAGGATATTCTGTATTTCATGTGAAACGTGTTTAGAATTTGCAAACACAATATTTAGTTTGATG
The DNA here is from genome assembly GCA_963556495.2 of Valencia hispanica. NCBI lineage: Eukaryota > Metazoa > Chordata > Actinopteri > Cyprinodontiformes > Valenciidae > Valencia > Valencia hispanica. Next base: position 33,505,881 of record OY747706.1, read on the forward strand.
TTAACACTGCATTACTGCTGTAATCTAAAACTGGTAAATTCCAATAAAATGTGGTTGGTCTGAAATGATTAGTAAACTGGAAACATAAAACCAAAGGCAGAGAAAGAATTAGTCTGTTGGTTACTGCACGTTAGCATTATGCTAACATTAGAAAAAAAAAGTCAGCAAAAATGTTAATAGAAGTATAACCTCTGTAGAGAACATCATAAATAAAAAAGGTATATAGCTGGAAGTAATTATCCACCTGATATCCTTTATGTACAAGTTGTTCCAGCATATAAAGCTGCTACAGAAAGTGAGATAAGAAGCAACGAGAACATTTTGACTTTTTATGGACAAGCCAGCAAATAGAAATGTTATTAGAAGTTGCCCTGTTGCAGTAGAGGACTGCTATGAAAACATAACACCCAAAATGAAATATCCACTTTTTGCTGTTTACATATAAGCTATAGCACAAAATTCTTTTTCCATTTTATGTTCAAGCTAGCATTGGCAGTGTAGACAAGTTATCGTGTAAAGGAAGTTAGAAAGGTATTAGTCTAAAACTACCATTATCCATTATGTCATACGTCATGAAATAAATAATGATCTGTTGATTAAATTTTTTGGTGTATAAAAAGTATTTTAATGTGTGTGTTCTGTAATGTTTAAGTTTGATGTTGCGCAGGATGTGGCATTCGCAACCAATAAAAACTAAATCTTGAAGCACTCCTGGTGTAAGACAGTGAAAATTTACCCAATGTAAAGTCTAAGATTACAGATTTTGGTAATAGTACTGGTCCCTGGTGGGCTTTAAGGTCTGCTAATCAGAAAATAGAAAATAAGTGGTGCTTCTTGGAAAGTACTAAGTAATATGCAGCTGGTACACTTTTCTTTATAACATTCTGCCAATTAATTATAATATAATAAAATGTTGCAAAGCAATATCAAACAACTTTAAATGGTTTCCAAAGCTCAAGCTGCAATTTCCAGAAACCTTGTCCAACTCAATATCATATTTACTTTTGGATATGTGGTAGTGGTCTTTCTCCTCATCAAGCTATTAAAGGGGGGGGTATTATGCAAAATTGACTTTCTGAAGCTTGATATCCTGAGAACCTGTCTTTCCCTCATTAAAAACATACCTGAAGTGTTGCTCTGACCCATTCACTCATGTTAGAGTAATCTTTGAGTCTCTGCTGGTAGTTCTCGGGGTAGCTGAAACACCTGCTCCCACCTATCCCCGCCTTTTCCACCCATCTCCTCCTCCGACCTTACGTACTCAGCAGAGAGCCTCGCCCCTGCAGAGCTCCCCTACCCATCCCCTGCCCCTCGCCACCCAACCCCACCTAACACAACTCTGGCTGAGTCCCAGGTGCAGTAATTATAACACACCAGCTGCAGCTGCGCGTCTGTTGTGGGATTTATTTTTGCCGCACTTTTGGTCCGCATTTTTTCAAGCAAAAGATGTCAAAGTGGCATAAATGCTTATTTGGGTGCCAAGGAAACATGCCTCTTTTTAAGTTTCCACAGGATGACACGGTTCGTAAGAAGTGGTTTGACTTCGTGTTTGGTAACAACCCGAGGCCAAAAAAGATGTGCTATCTCTGCTCAAATCAACTCGCACAACTTATTTAAAAAACGTCAGAGTCCGACTCCGTGCATGCTGCGATGATGCACGGTATGTGACGAACTGAAGGGGGAGTGTCAGAAAGAGTAGGAGGGTCTTAGAGAGGCACAGGCGAAAATCAAGGCGTCCAATACGAAAGTAAATTTCATTAAGGTGGATTTGGATATATGACGGACTTTTAAAAGACTTAAGGTGACAATTTTATTGGAGTGTGCTATAGAAGGGTAATATGTGCCTGGAAGAAGCATAATACCCCCCTTTTAAAGTAGTAATTTTCTATAAGTCCAGACATGACCATGTGCTAGAGTAATGCACTTTTATTCAGACGTAATGTGCTTTTTCTGAAAAAACTCAATACTTTTGTCACACTCAAAAGCAGGCCATAGTAAAGGTAATGAGTGGAGCTTGATTTAAATTTTGAAACCCATTCAGTGTTTTTCTATAATTTATATTTTTAGTTGGGACCATCAGATGCCTGAGGTGTAACATCAGCCCATGTCATTTCATGCGTGATTGGCCTGCTTGCAGACACTGATTGCATAAGTTGCTCTGTGGAAAGCTGCTTATCACAGAGTCCACAATCAGGGAAGAAGGGGTGCTAACAATTTAACACTCCAATGATAAACTATTAATTTCTCAGTTGCTGAAAATTTAATTTAAAATATAAATGTGTAATTACCTTTTGCCAAGCAAAATTAGTCCACTAAGTTGTATGGGAAAATTATTTCAGGATATCTGCTTAGTTTTGCTAATCAAAAATGTAAATGTCAATTTAAAAGCCAATTTTATTTAATGCTGCTAGGAGTCATGTTTTACTTTTTTACGTATTGTGAAATAATCAGATTGGCTAGAAAAATTATATTTTAAGTTGTTCTGACTGATATGTTAACACTAACCAAACACACAAGTGTGAATTTAATGTAAGGGCTACATTTTGCAAATTATGTTTTAGGACGCTTTCATGCACTCAACTCCACTTATTGGGCTCTACTTGTCTGAAATGTTGTTGGAGAGGTTTTGAAACATCCAAAAATCCCTTACCCCAGCATAACAACCTCAATCTCGGTGTGCTCTCAGATGAAAAGGAATGTACTGTATGGTCTATACATTTTACGTCTGCCTCATGGTCACCTCCCAGTTCCTGTGCCTGGAAACACCCAGAGGGAGGGGTCCTTATAGGCATGCGATGCTTGAACCAAGTTAACTTGAGTCCTTTTGATACAGAACAGCTGTGGCTCTACTTCCAGATGTCTGTGTTCCGTGTTACCCAAAAGTGGAAATTACTGTTTGGAGTTCCTACATATTTTAATCTGTTGTGTCCGGGATGTTCTTCTTTTGGTAAATGTCTGTATATAACAATCATAGGGCAGGGTTGGGAGTTGATGGGCTGATTAATGAAGAGCTTTGCCTTTAGGCTCCATTCTTGCTTTATCACAAAGGCAAGCATTAATTGAAACAAAGTCTTAGTACTTCTATCCATCCCCAACTGCAACCTACAATCATTTGCTCACAAGTCACCAATGTAATCAAAATCCTCCACATTGACAGAGACTGACCCCCATCCCAGAGGGAGCCATCCCCCTTTCTCCAGTTGGCGTCAGACTTAGACAATATAATTCTGTTTACACTTGTATGCAAACCATGACCGTGCAGACAGAACATGTCAACAGAACAACAAAAAACAAACATGAGACCCCACAGTTTTCAAACCAGAAATACTGTTTCAACTATACCTTGAGATTCCGACCATTAGAGTAAACTTTCCCATTGATGCTGACTAATGTGATCCCCTCTATATTATATTTATATTCGTTTCAGAATAAAATAGTTTAGCTCAAATTTATTTTTACATTTTTGAAAATCTTAGATACACACTGTGCACTTAAAAGTACCTCAAGTGAACAGAGCACCAACAAACTCTTGAGATTTGTATAACATAATTATTGGAAGAATTGCAGTTCAGTGCCCTTTAATTAAACTCTTCAAAAAGTCTTTAAAAATAACACAAAAAACAGTCACTGTTTGACTGCAGCCATTGATCCACAGTCTCTTGGGTGAGAGATCTGCCCTGAAATTGTTCATACACAATGCACAATCCTTTCGATTTAGCTGACTTTCTGACAGACTCAAAAAGCACAGCTTTTCTACTGCAAAATAAATAAAATATTCTGTACCTTCAATAGGGACTTGACAGGTCACTTTTTCCCTTGATATACAAGAAAATGTGAGCACATATGGTTGCTTCTAAATAAAATAAATATTATCTGATATTTAAAGTTACTGTTTAGTGTTTTAATGGTTATTTTTGCATAAGCCTCTAATAAGCAGAGGAACCTTGTCTAAGCAATACGTTTCAGTGCAGGCAACTGAATGGTTGAGTAGAAAACACACATGCAGTTCAGATAATTGTTTAGGCTTTTTTTCTTAATGTGCAGGTTTTGTAAAAAATCTGTATTAGGAGTAGTAGCAGCATTGTTAATACAAAGCACATAACAAAGAAACACTGGGTTCATTAAGTAACCAGTTAGCATTCACAGGGAAGTTAAAATAAAACAAAGTTGCCTAATAATGCTCCCATAGATTCTATTGCTTTTGTAGAACTATACAAGTGTTTTGCATCATTCTTTTTCTTCATAAATCCATAATCTTAACCAATTTATGCTGAACCTATACAGTAGTCTCTCTACTGCAGCTGCATGTTGTGCTTGTACTGCTCAGCAACAGGTAAATCTAATCTATATCTGTCCTGGACAGATGCACTTAGGACATTTTTGCCACCTCTGTCCAAACATTTTTGCTGTAAAAGTCAATTTTTGCTGTGCCAATAAAACGGCGAAATGTTTAAAGTTTTTTATACCTCCACAGAGACAGAACATATTATGAATTTTTACTCAAAAGGAATTCAAATTTTATTTTTAATAAGAACGGGGGATGAGAGGGTGGGTGGTGAAGCCATAATCGCGCCTAAAGCAACAAAAAAGCTAAAGCCTGGTCTGGTTGCACTTGCAAACCAGTTTTTAAAGAATCAGGAGGAGATTACTCTGACTAGTTGGATTTCCCCTCGATGCTTTTAATATACTGAACTTAAAGAATTGCAAGTGTATGTTAATTTTGTCATCTGCCAACACTTTTAAACTTCACTGAAGCATAACTCAAAAATCTGTAAGCTGCCATCTGGGACTGGCAGAGATACAAGCGTATGGAGAAGGTGCAACAAAGTCATCTAGCTTCAATCTGCAAAAAGTGTCACTTTCAGAATTGTGAGTGTCACACCTCCCCGCATTTGACAGATCCAAGTCAAAGGTAAAGGTGGATTCATTGCAAATCTATGACAACTTCCCTGACACTCTGCTTTGAAACTTGGTGGTGTGAGTGTGGATGCAGTGGAGAGGAGGAGAGGTTTTAAACCTTCAATGGGACTCAGGCAACTTTTGATGTAATATTCAACAAACCAGCAGTTCTGGCTATCCGTGTGGATCAGTGTTTCATCGCTTCCTCTGGTGTATTCCTAAACTGTATTATATCAGAATATCCTCCAGCATCTTGAGTACAGCTGGGAGAGAAAAACCAAACAAAAAAATGAGAGATGGATTTTTTTTCTCCCAAAGTACCTGCGTGTTACAAGGTCATGGCAGCCTAAACTGACTAATGTCAGGATGTTAACACAAACTGAATTCCTCATGCAATGATACGGAGACCCTATAGGGAAGCGGGGACGTCAACAGCAGCTCTCACACCACCGGCATGCATTTTTGATGACATGGGAGACACACAACTTATGACTTGAGACGTCTACTGTGCACACTCCTCTTCCTCATAAGACTGTCAAAACAGATCTATCATTGACTCATAGAAAGACTTCTAAAAATAAAGTGTGTGGTTGGCAGGATAGGAAGGAGCTGAAAACGAATCCAAAAAGTCATAACACAGGGGGGAAAAAACAATTTTGACCAAAAATTAATTTGATGTCTTTGAAATATTTATTTTGCTCATGCATATCTTACATATCCCACAGTGTAAAAACAAACACCTGAGGATAAATGTGTAAAACTATGTGTAGTTCTGATGTCTGAATCTTCTCTGAAGCACTGAGCCTCCCTAAAGTCAGCAATGTAAGAAGGTGCCAGGTGTCAGGGACAACTGATACAGCCCAGGAGAGTCATGATATCGGGTTTCTGATTATTTTCTGTTAAATATTCATTTGTACTTCTAAAGGACAAGAGACAAATTCTGGTTCCTGTTGGTCTTTGAAATGTTTAATCTCTTAAGAATTACATAAAAAATACATATCTAACTTATTAAATAACATCACCATCCTTCAGTGAGTTGTCTTTGAAACTAAAGAGACAGATTTTGTCCAAACGCTAAAAAGATGCCATAAAAAACAAGCCACCAGCCAGAAAAATTATATTTTGTCTAAAGGAAAACCTGTCACAGAAAACAACAAAATACTTTAAGAATGAAAAGTCTTTTTTTACCCACCTACTACATTATAAAATTAATTTTTATTTAAAAAAGAACCAATTTGAAATGGAGCTTTTGACCTTTTTTTCCCCCGAGACCAACACAATGATTAATGAAGAAATATTAGCTGAAATCCAGTGGAGGATCACTAAAATTGTGATGCATCTTTCAGGTCGTTGCTGAATATTTGTTCTATTACATGAAGATCAAACTTTTACATGTTGTTCATTCTCACACAGCACAATATGCTCTGAAAGTTTTAAAATAAACGTTGAAAGACCTTCAGAAAGCCTGTGATATACTGATCAAGATACTTAAAATGATAGCAGGAAATTCTGATTGCTTCAGACAAAATATAAATAAATAAATGTTTGAACGCAACTGTGGATAGTAAGCATGGTAACTACGTCCTTCCCTTAGTTTTAATCTTTTGTGGCCTGTAATAGCTTTTTTAAATTAATTTAGAGAATATCTGCTAATTCTTAGGATGTTATTTATGGTATTTAGTATTACCATTATTGGCAACTCCTGCCATTAGGACTTTGTACACTCCCTTTTCCCAAAAGGTCAACACTTATACTCTAGGTTTGGGGACTAAGGTTATAATTTAAGAATGCTGATTTTGTATTTGGTAAACTCTTTCTATTGATTTGGCTGTATGTTGTAGATCAGAGTTCTAAAAATTAGGGTCACAAAAATGTAGGTCCGGGGTCTTGAGGTCCTCTTCTGGAATGAACCGAAATGCAAAAACTGACAACGAGAGAGCGTATGCATTTTAAAAGTGTAATAAAAGCTAAAAATCAGGACTTCAAGATAAATAAAAGAAACATGTTGAGGCTGATTTTGTTGTCAGTGTACCCCTTTTTAACTGACTGTAAAAATGTATGATCAACCAAGAGTCAGGGTCATGACCCTTTTACATTTTTGTTTTGTGTATCAGAAGATAGAAAGTTTGGGAAACACTGTTTTAGATAATTATCCTGTTGGGAGTCCCAATGCCCATCTTTTTTACTTTACTGCCAGAGCTCACCAGATTTGTGTCTCTTGCTATTTCAAATAATTCATAATGTCATGCACTGCAAAATGTTCCCTGAACCCATAATATCACTGATTCTCCATGGTACTTAACGGTGGACATGGGGGGCCTTTTCATATACTCATCCTTTCTTTCATACTAGGGGTATTGAGTCTCAGTTTTATTCTCTTTCAACCAAAGGGCATAGTTAAAAGTTGAAATCCCATTAGTGTTTGATGTACTTTTCTCATTCTCAGTTTTTCATGGCATTTCTCCTAAACAGGTGGTTGGAATGTCGATAGTTGAATATTTTTATGAAGTCATAATATCACTGGTTAGTTCGCTATCTGTGAGATCTGGAGAATGTCCCCCTCCCATGCCATCAGGCTCACTGAGTGGTGACAAAAAAAACGTCTTGTTTTTCAGTTGTTTTTAAGGTTTTAACTACTGCTCTGACTGTAGTTATGGGCATCTTTAGGTGAGCAGCTATCCTCCCCAAGCCTTTTACTGACTCATGACAATCAAGGCACATGTGCCTTATGTGAATGGCATGTTTTCCAATTATGGAATGACTCAGGTATACATGCTTCGGTGTCACATTGTATTTTACCGCAAGGAAAAAAGGTCATGGGTTATTAAGGAAAAGTTCCTACATTACCAATAAACATGTTTATGTGTATGGGTGAGTTGCTGTAAATTATCTGGCACAGAACATTGTGGAGCTTAGGGTTAAAACATTTCAGCTCAGACGTCTTTAGAACATGAGTAGAAAATAAAAGGAGAGCATAATTAGGACCACTATGTTACAGCTATACCACCAAAACTACAGACGCAAATATCACATGAGTTGATAGAAAAATCCTTCCGCAGCTGAAAATTCCTTCAACGACCACCTTGTTTAGCACAAGTAAAGATAAAGCAGTTAAATAAATTTGTTCTGCTGTTACTTCTATGCGGCAGTCAAGCCTTTTTGTATCAGTAACAGAGCATAACTACATCAGCTCCTGGCTGCTCATGTACTCTGGCACCGGCTCCACTGGCCGAGTGAAGTGGAGGAGAGGAATGTGGTGAGCACTCCTGAAGCTAAATTTACTCCGCCAGAGTCCATCCAGATTCTGTTGGACCTTCTGAACAGCTCAGTGGACCGTCAGCATGCAATTTTCCATGCAAATGATCAGTGAGCTTTTATCATAGCAACATATCCAAAGAGCAATGCAAAAGGAGGACCAAAGTGCAGAACTGGAGATGCTTTAAATTTAAAATGCGTTATATTTCATATACCCACATCGCCTATTCATCTTATTTTGTTAAAGAGAGTAGTTCTGAATCCATGCAACTATTATTTTAAAAATGGTAATAGAGAAGAAACAAATAGAATTAGGCATGTTCTAATTTGTCTGCTTCTCAGTATTTTAAATACGACATGAAAACCAAAGAAAAATAAAAATGGAAGTTTATGTTAAAATTTTCCAAAATGTAAATTATTTACCATATGCTTACTTTTGAATCAATGTCATGGAGAATTAGCAGGTTTAAAACAAAAATTAGGATACAACCCGGTACTTGAAAGGTATACCTATTGAAGTGGTTGGTGAGAGTAATAGCCAATCCTCTTGGTACAGACATCATTCACAGGTACATGAAGTCAGACAAAGAATACCTCAATTTTGGCCATTAAACAGTCTCATACTTCTCTGTCCTTTTTAAAGAGCGCCACAACACTAAATGAGACAACAGATTAAGCTGCAATACCAAAGCAGTCTACACCAAAGCAATGCAGGAATGACTGGCACTAATAAAACACTAGTTATGTGAATTTCATGAATGAATCAAATCTTTTGAACGGCTCTTCACTGTGAACGAGGAGAATCGAGTCCATGTAGAGAGCCGTTCATTTTTATTTATTTATTTTATTAACCAGGGGAACATCATCTTAGTGTCATCGAGGGGGTGGGTGTTTGAACATTGCGCACTATGAATGCCTGCTTTGCAACTACTAGTTTAATTTCATGGCGAAACAAAACAAGCCATGACAGAGAGAAGATGGAGCGGTAGTGGAGCAGTAACCCCTCCTTACCAGAGAAAGGCAGTGATGCGCCATCTGGCATGCAGTCTGCCTGAAATTTTGAAGAAGAAAAATGATAACAACAACAACAAGACGACGGAGAAGAAGCGGGAGAGGAGTGTAGGAGGACGGGCAGCAGTCAGTGAGCAAGTTATGAGGCGGAGAGGAGGAGTCGCAATTGGAGAAGAGTGAGTGTGAGTGGCCAGAATTGCTGGCGAGAGTGTATGAGTCACCAATTAAACACCTTTAATATGTAATCCATCACTCATCTCAGTGTTCATTTTATGATTGAAACATTGCTCTTTCAAAATATTGCAAAACCAAACTCATAATTGAGTCAGTCTTTTGACAACTCTTTGAGCTGAACGGCTCCAGAATGAACGGCTCCCTTCAGGGAGCTTTAGGTCTCATCACTTTTAAAAGCAGGAGGTTGAGGACTACCGAAGGTACCGAGGGTACCGAAACCCGGTATTAAATTGGCCCCGGGGCTGATTCTGACGGTCCACTCGGACCGATAAGCTTCAGCCTTATCGGTCCTCTTAACGGTAAAATTAAGTTCATATTCATGTTTTGCAGGAGATATAAACACAAGCCAAACACTGTATTGCAGCCCACTCCTCCTTAACAAGCACACACGCTGTGGGGATGGAGTGGCGACTGCTGCGCGCTCACGTGTGTGTTCGCCTTACAGATACGATGGCAGAGCGAACGAAAAGATCCAAAATTTGTCTTCATTTTACGAAAATAGATGCTGACAATGCATGCTGTCACATATGTAATAAAAACTTTGCTTGCAAAGGCAGGAACACAAGTAATTTGACCAAACACCTTGCCAAAATACACCAACTATAAACCGAAAGATGCACGGTGTTTGACCGCCTGAGTGCTGCAGCAACAACAACCCCTGAATCAGATACAACAGGTATGTAGGTTTGTATGCAAAGCAAACATGTGAAGAATGGACATAAGTTTGCCATTTAATTCTTACAATTAATAAATGCTGGATATTTTGAACAACAGCTTCCTGCATATCTAAGCTTAAAATTTTTTTTTATCTAAAAATACAGTTAACCCGCTATTTTATTCTTACAATTAATAAATGCTGGATATTTTTTAACAACAGCTTCCTTCTTATCTAAGTTTTTTTTTTTTTTTACTACAGTCCATTATTTGTGTTTTTCCCCTTTTGTTTTAGTCTTTCAAAAAAAAAAGTACCGATAAGGATGCCGATAAAGTACCGGATCAATAAGGAGTATCGTTAAGAGTAGTAGTATCGATAAATCCTTAACGATACCCATCCCTATTGAGGACATGCCAGTTTGTTTTTAATTAGCTGAGCACAGAGTGGATTTGGTTTTCCGATAATAAGGTAGCAGTGTATAAGGTATAGAGTGAGATGTGAATATATGGAAAGTCTGATCAAAATTAAATAGTGCTATTTGTGTATTTATTTCAATTCAATTCAATTCAGTTTATTTATATAGCGCCAATTCACAACAGATGTCATCTCAAGGCACTTAACAAGAAGTTATTTCAATACATTTATACAAACATTCCAATCAGTTAAAAAGTTTCCTATTTAAGGAATCCCAGCAGATTGCGTCAGTCATTGGCGTGAGGTTGGGCAGATTTCCAACCACAGCAATCCTTCAGCAATCCCTCATACTGAGCAAGCATGTAGCGACAGTGGAGAGGAAAAACTCCCCTTTAACAGGAAGAAACCTCCAACAGAACCAGGCTCAGTAGGAGCGGCCATCTGCCACGACCGTCTGGGGGTTTGAGAAGACAGAGCAGAACACAAAAGGAACAGAAGATCTGGTATAAGAGTAATTTCTTTGTTATAGAAAGTAAAAAGTTGATAACAGGACACAGCGGATGTTCAGTTACTGAGAGGATCATTCCAGTCGATGACCCCCGTCCAACAGGGCATTGCAGCCAAGCAGGATACCAGACCAGGTATATCTTCTATGGGGAGAAAAACACTGAGAGAAAACAAAGTTAACAGTCGAAATAACAGAATGTACTGTAATACAACTGGAGAGTCGTAGGAGAAAAGGAAGTAGCAGAGTGAAGAAAATTGGTAAGTCTGTCCTCCAGCAGTCTAAGCCTATAGCAGCATCACTACAGAGATAGCTCAGGATGACCTAAGCCACTCTAACTATAAGCTTTATCAAAAAGGAAAGTTTTAAGCCTGGCCTTAAAAGTAAACAGAGTGTCTGCCTCACGGACTAAAGCTGGGAGCTGGTTCCACAGGAGAGGAGCCTGATAACTAAAAGATCTGCCTCCCATTCTGCTTTTAGAGATCCTAGGAACTACAAGTAAACCTGCAGTCTGAGAGCGAAGTGCTCTTTTAGGAACATATGGAACAATTAGATCTCTGATGTATGATGAAGCTTGATTATTAAGGGCTTTGTATGTAAGAAGAAGGATCTTAAATTCTATTCTGGATTTAACAGGGAGCCATTGAAGGGAAGCTAAAACAGGAGAAATGTGATCTCTCTTTTTAATATTCATCAGAACTCTTGCTGCCGCATTTTGGATCAACTGAAGGCTTTTAATGGCATTTTGTGGACTTCCTGATAGTAAAGAATTACAGTAGTCCAGCCTTGAGGTAACAAATGCATGGACTAGTTTCTCAGCATCACTCCTGGACAGGATGTTTCTAATTTTAGCAATATTCCGGAGGTGAAAGAAAGAAATCCTAGAAACCTGTTTAATATGGGATTTAAATCTCAAGTCTTGGTCAAAAATAACGCCGAGGTTCTTTACGTTATTACTGGGGGCCAATTTAATGCCATCCAGATGAAGTGATTGACTAATCAGTTTCAGTTTAAGAACTTCTGGTCCAAAGACAGCAACTTCTGTCTTGTCAGAATTTAAAAGCAAAAAGTTTAGGGTCATCCATGCTTTTATGTCTTCCGGACATGCCTGTAATCTACCTAACTGACTGGGTTCATCAGGATTTATGGATAAATATAGTTGTGTATCATCGGCATAGCTGTGGAAATTTATCCCATGCTGTCTAATGATTCTACCAATTGGAAGCATATATATGGTGAAAAGAATTGGTCCAAGGACAGAACCCTGTGGAACTCCACAAGTAACCCTTGAGAGTGAAGATGATTTATCATTTAGATGAACAAACTGGAATCTATCAGACAAATATGATTTAAACCAGCCTAGTGCTGTTCCTTTGATCCCTGCAACATGTTCAAGCCTTTCTAAGAGAATATTATGATTGACTGTGTCAAAAGCAGCACTGAGATCTAACAAAACCAGAACAGACACCAGTCCATTATCTGAGGCCATGAGAATATCATCAGTAACCTTCACCAGTGCTGTTTCAGTGCTATGATGAGCTCTAAAACCTGACTGAAACTCTTCAAACAGCTCGTTACTGTTTAGATGTTCACAGACTTGATTAGCAACTATTTTCTCAAGGACTTTGGATAAGAAAGGAAGGTTAGATATAGGTCTGTAATTCACTAAGTCATCTTGATCAAGGGAAGGTTTCTTGAGTAAAGGTTTAATTAGAGCTATTTTAAATTCCTGTGGTACGTATCCGTTTACTAAGGATAGATTCATCATATCCAAAATGGGGCCAGGAACCAAATGGAACACTTCTTTAAATAATTTGGTTGGGATTGGGTCCAACATACAAGTTGAAGGTTTAGATGAGGCTAATATTTTTGATAATTCTGAAAGCTCGACTGAATCAAAACAGCCTAAGCACAACTGAGGTTCTACAGTTCTTTCATTTACTGAGGAAGAAGTAATCATGTTTGGGAGGGTGCCAATGATTTTATTTTTAATAAAATTTATTTTATTTATGAAGAATCTCATAAAATCATCACTGCTAAGAGCTGGGGGAATAGTTTGCTCAACAGAGCTATGACTCTGTGTAAGTTTGGCAACTGTACTAAAAAGAAACCTAGGATTGTTTTTATTCGCCTCTATTAATGATGAAAAATATGCTGTTCTAGCTTTTTCGAAGGGTCTTTTTATACAGCAGTAGACTGTTATTCCAGGTTAAATAGGAATCCTCTAGATGTGTAGAGCGCCATTTTCTCTCCAACTTCCTAGTATTCTGCTTTAAAGTACGCAACTCTGCGTTAAACCAAGGAGTCAGCCTCCTATGGCTAGCCACTTTCTTTTTTAATGGGGCTACACTATCTAATGCCAAACGCAATGAGGACGTAACGCTGTGAACCAGACCATCAATTTCTGAAGGGTTAGAGATAGAATTGCTGCCATCCACTGTGTTACTCTGAGACACTGAGGAAAGTAAGAATGGAACAGATTCTTTAAAAATTGTTACAGCATTGTCTGATAAAGTTCTACTATAGTGAAATTTTCTTTCAGATTTAAGATGGTCAGTTAAAGTAAATTCAAAAGTTATCAAGAAGTGGTCAGACAGGACCGGGTTATGTGGGTGGACTGTTATTTCCTCACACTCAATACCGTATGTCAGTACAAGGTCCAAAGTGTGTTTACCTGAGTGGGTCGATCCCTGTACTTTTTGAGTAAAGCCAATTGAGTCTAAAATAGCATTAAAGGCTGCATTTAGGCTATCACTTTCAGTATCCACATGAATATTGAAGTCCCCCACTATAATAACCCTATCAGTATTTAATACTAAATCAGATAAAAAATGTGAGATCTGATCCAAGAATTGAGAGTAAGGGCCTGGTGGACGATACAAAACCACAAACAAAAATGGTCTTAATGTTTTGCAACTTGGATGAGGAAAATTAAGGGTTAGATGTTCAAAAGAACTGTAGCTATCAATTGGTCTGGGACTAATTAGTAAATCAGAACGGAAAATGGTTGCAACTCCTCCCCCTGGCCCAGTATTTCTAGGAATGTGAAAATTTAAATGACTGGAAGGAGTTGACTCATTTATACTGACATAATCCTCCTGCTGCAACCAGGTTTCTGTGAGACAAAGGAAATCAATGTGATTATCACAAATCAAGTCATTTACTAACAAAGTCTTTGAGGAGAGAGATCTTATGTTTAATAAACCACATTTAATAGATTTATTTTTCTGTTCAGTCAATGTTGTATTTATTTTTATGAGATTTCCATAATTTGCTTTTGTTGGCTTAACTTTTAATCCATTTAATTTTGGCCGTGGGCAAGACACTGTTTCTATAGGGTAATGGGTGGTTAACAGTACAGAAGCAGCAGAGAGGTGGGTTAAACTACGACTCTGCTTCCTGGTCTGGACCCTGGGTTGTCAGTGTTTTGGAGGACTAATACATTCGGCCATATTCCTAGAAAGAAGAGCTGCTCCATCCAAAGTGGGATGGATGCCGTCTCTCCGGATCAGACCAGGTTTTCCCCAAAAAGTTCTCCAGTTATCAATGTAGCCCACATCGTTTGCAGGACACCACCTAGACAACCATTGATGGAATGACAGCATGCGGCTAAACATGTCGTCACCGGTCCGATCAGGCAGGGGACCAGAAAAGATTACAGAGTCTGACATTGTTTTGGCAAACTTACACACCGAAGCAACACTAATTTTAGTGACCTCCGATTGGCGTAACCGGGTGTCATTACCGCCAGCGTGAATAACAATCTTACTGTATTTACGCTTATCTTTAGCCAGCAGTTTCAGGTAGGATTTGATGTCGCCCGTTCTGGCCCCTGGCAAACATTTGACTATGGTCAATGGTGTCTCTAATGCCACGTTTCTGACTATGGAGCTGCCAATTACCAGGGCCGGCTTCTCAGCGGGTGTGTCGCTGAGCGGGGAAAATCTGTTAGAAACGCGGACTGGTATTTGATATACTACATATTAGGAATTATTTCCATGAATGGTTTGTGGCCTGTGATATGTGTTTTTCAGTGGTTGACAGAGTTTACTGAATGCCAATAGATTGACACCAACAGACTATAAACAAACTCCACCAGGTTTGTAACAAATGAATCTAGCATTCTAACAGTGTTTAACAATTTATAGCCCATTTATTTTGCATTTTCACACAGGGAGAGGTTATTCAGTTTTGTATCCCTTATCCTCCACTTCTCTCTAAAGATTATTCTAACGCAAACTGAAACAAGAACAACTTTTTATGCTGTTCTACTTTAATCAAAATATGTTTTTTTTTCCAGTTTCAGACTTTAAACTTTTGGCTAGATATATGACTTAAAGAACACTCTATAGTTCAAAGATTGTTTCTGAAAAAATTAATTAATAAATAAAAGAAAGCTCAACAAAACTAGCGTTTGACGTGTCCATTGGTTGTTGTTGTACAGCATTCAAACCGAACCACCACCTTAACAATAAGATATTTGTATGTTTGTATAAATGTATTGAAATGACTTCTTGTTAAGTGCCTTGAGATGACATCTGTTGTGAATTGGCGCTATATAAATAAACTGAATTGAATTGATATTTACCAATATGTAATTTAGTAAAGCACTTAGAGGTGTCTGATGAATCTCCATTCATAAAAGTATATTAACTATGTGAGATTGCTGCTTAAAAAATTACCTGATAAATTATTTGCAGCACTAGTAAAAATTATTCATTTATTTGAAGTTTCACTTTTTAAAACCCTCCCATTTACTACTTACCAAGTAATGAAACAATACTGACACAAGGGGGGAAAGGGCAAAAAAGAAAGTCTCAATCATAGTTGTACTAGAAACACATACAAAGGCCATAATTTTCTGCTCAAATGAACAAAATCACTGAAGTGTAGCAATTTCTATGCTTGTAAGGTGGTCTCTGTGTGGAAAGAATGTTTCCCTCCTAACAGTACCAATTTAGTCACAATTCTTGACTCCGTTTTACTTCTGATTAAACGTCCATTCCCAGCAAGCTCATCTAACACACACAAAAAAATCCTGGATAAACAAAGTTTCTCCAAGATGTTTGATAAAACTCTGCCTCTTATCTTTCCCATGAATGACTTTATGATGGAGTACTAGGGAAGAAACCTCGCCTCGGAGAACTTGAGCTTTCATCATCTTTCTGCTGCCACAGTGGGCATCTCTCTACTGAAATCTATGTTCAGTTAGCGGATTGTGTCCTATTTAGTGGTCCATACAACAAGAGTCTGTCCCACTTCTTATTTTGTGTTGACTCAATGATGTGCTGATCTAGGGAGGTGGGTAATTAAACATGGAGGACCCAAGAGGAAGCACTATGCCTGCTTATGTATAACAAACATTTTATCATTGTGCAATATCATTTTCTGACAATAGTAAACAAACCAGTTTGAGCTCCCGTTTGGGTCCCAGAAAGCTTCTGCTTGTCAACTGAACTGACCTAACCTGATTTCTGAATTTAGATAAGAAGTTGGTCAGAGATTGCTGCAAATGGGCCAATGATGCAAACACAAGTAGTACTTTAAAGTAGGACACTAACTGCCAATGGATTTGATTCTTCACTCAGTTTTGACACTCAAGCTCAGAATGCAGCAAATTGAATATAACAGCAGCAGTCACTGTAAATACCATCTCAAACAGCCTACAACAAAGATATACAACGATCTGAACTCAAAAGGTGTTTTCCTAACAGTTACAAAAAGTGTTTTAGGGGTGGAGTTTCAGTTGCATCACGATGAGAACAAGGACAATCTAGAATCAATTTATCCAGGTTCAATTTGCTAATGTTAGTCGAGCCAAAGTTCGGACATGCGCAAGTATAGCAATTGGACAGTTTATGGCGAACATGTACAGTAACACTGTCACTTGGAGATGGCTGAGCAAGAAATACAGCCAATACCCTTTGTACTAAAGATAAAATGACTTTGACAAGAGCCACACATGGATGTACAATAAGTAAATTGTCTAAAACTAAGATGCTTTTTTAGGAAACATATGAAACATGAACTATTACTAAGGCTGTAGAACATTAGGAAAACGTTTAATTGTGATACTGTTATGAAATATTCTCACCCAAATGTTCCTGACTCTTTTGTTCGTTACCTCTACATAATGTTCCCACCCACCTCTCTCCATAAGTAACAGCATCTCAGCCACTGAAAGTCAGAGCAACAGGAGAAAGTCCAACTGGGAATATATATATTGATATGCAGAGTATGACTGCCTGACACTTAAAACAAACAGTTGTATCCTACCAAACATCCAATCCAAGCGATCCTTTGCAATCATGATATTACACATCTGATACGGTGATGACAAGTGCAATTCAATATTTTATGAAGCTCTACATATTGCATGTTTTCACCCGAGGCAAAAGAAAAACAACTGGTTGTGACTGCCCACATCAACCTTTCAGGGATCAATTTGTAGCCCCTTTAGCAAACAAAGTAATTTTCTACCTTTTAGTCATACTCTAAGAGGAAGGAAATAATAAATAATAAATACCTGAGAGTATTTGCTTTGAGTTGTGTTTGTGTAATTGGGGATATTTCGTTATATTTTATTACCTTTAAGCTGTATTTACGAGGATCAAATGCAAACATTTGCAGAAAACAATATGCAATAAAATTAAATTATACTGTGGGTAAGATTTGGGACTTTATAATTCATGGAAATACTGAACTTGTGATAAAAACACATTGATACAAGGTTTACAAACATTTGAGGAACTGGGGGGGAGGGGGTTTCGAGACCAAGAAGGAGGTAGAATGTGACGAAATGGGGATAAGACTTGGCAAAGGGGAAAATTAACCCGTAGCCTGATTTGAATACAGGTTTGAAGTGTTAGTTATCAAAAATGTTCAAGTGGAAATAGAGTGTAACCTACTTATATTTCCATCTTTCAGTTTTTAAATGTTCAAAAGTACATTGAATTAATTACCTCGATTCTTAGAATTGCCTTGTTTTTAATTCAGTGACATGTAAAAATTGAATTTTCCAAATTAGTTAATCACTATATAGCATTAAGTCTTTTATTGTATTTTATTGTGTCCGGTCAAGGTTGTATGTTTCTTACCCACACAATTTAACCGTTTAAATAAAGATTGACTATATCTCAAAGGGATTTGTGGCAACCAGTCTTTTAGTGGTCATAATGTTATGCATGATTAATGTAGTTCGCCAGTTGGTACATCGTTCTCTATCATTCCAAACGTCATGTAAGCCCGTCTTATTTTTCTTGCTTTCAGGTGGAAAGCAAAACTTATTTACACAATTAGGCTGCTTTTCCACTTCAATCAGCAGAGGGGCAAAGTTTCTCCAAGCAGGTAACATTTTTACGTTTTGCACACATTGGACTTTTTTTCGGATTTCAGTTTTTATGTAATCACTGGCTGAATTTTTGAGTGAGGAGGAAAGGGTAATTAGTATTTCCACATCCTTTTAAACATGTCTGTAGGGGACCATTAACTCACATTAATATGAAACACTTTTCGGGGTATCTGGGCTCTGTAGGGACGGTTCTGCTGTAGCCTCTTAAAAAAATCCCACATCGTCCAGTTTCATAAGTGATATGAAGATGCACACAAGCTGCAATGTCTAACAGATGCCAGAGTGACTGTTGACATGTAACCGTCTTCATTTTTGATATGTAAAAAATTATATAGGGCGCTCTACAATAAAAGCTCTGGGGGGAAAATAGTAAAGTTGCACCTTTTAGAAGCGAGAACACGTCCAGAGTTTCATACGGAGTTGTTTTTCGCTGCCTCTGAGGTTAATCTAAATGTTCTGCTGGCCTCTATGAACCACCTTCAGCTGTAGCCTATTCCAGAGCTGCTTCTGACCCCGCTTAGACCCTCAGCTAGAACATCACTGACCTTTGATGTGCTCGTTCACGACGCTCTCCAGCCGCTCCAAGCGCTCCATAATCTTCAGCGTTTCACCTTTCCCCTCCTCCTCCAACTTTCTGTCTGTGTCCCCGCCACCGCCGCCGCTCTCCGCAACTTTGCCTCCGGTGTTGGCCACATAGTTGGTGATCCAGCCGACGTACAGCAGGCACACGATGTTGGTCATGCCGCTCAGGATCACGCATGTAGACACCAAAGTTTTAGTTCTCCTTGTACACAACATCGCGACATCCCTCCACGGGCTCCCTGCGCGCAGGCAGGTGGATTGGAGAGAAGACGCGCTAGAGAGAAATGTTTCCAAACGCAGCTCAGCTCGTCTCTGCGCTCTTCGCTCTCTGCTGCATTATGGAATGCTCCAGACGTTTTCCGCGGCCGTAATGAAAGTCATCTGACTATATGGTTCAGAGAGATCCCACGCTGAGCAGCCCAAGAGCCAAGCTGCGCTCAGCCGCTGCAAAGATGTGAAACACAAGCCAGCAAAGTCCCCCTGTTGCCTCCCGGCGGCCCAATCGCAGCAGAGGAGGCGGGATCTGCTGGCCTCTACCGGTTCCTCTCACAGCTGGAGCGCACAGACGACGACGTAGGCGAGGAGGGTAATGTATAGAAGCAGAAGTCCAATCGACCCAGGCAGACATGGATCTGCGGTATTCAATTCAGAGAGAGTCCGGTGAGTGGGTTTATAAGAAACACGTGGTTTATGAGAAAGCCGGAGCGCGCAAAAGTGCAGTAACATCTCATTAAATGAGAATGACAAAACGCCATTGTAACACAAAAAAGCTGATCCTTCAAAGAGCATATTCATGGAAAGTTGAGTAGAATGAAAAAGGTGGTACAAAAGAGTGCATGCATTATAGGGAATTGCAACCTTGAGAGGATTGTGAAAGAAAATTCCTTCAAGAGTTCCACTTGGTGCAGACTGCAGCTGGAATTAGTGCTTCAAGAGCCACCTAACACAGAGATATCCAGAACAATATCACAATATTATGATTTGTGTTTTGCTTTCGTTCTGTTTCTCCCCTACATGTTTTCCCGGTCCCATTCTCTCTCCTTGTAATTATCCCCAGCTGTTCCTTGTTATGTTATTGCCCTTGTGTTTATATGTTCACCTGTGTCTTTAGTTCCTCTCTGGTTCCTTGTCTAATGTCTCATGTCATCTCGTGTAGCTTTTCACACATCTTTCTGTATCGTTCTCTGATTATACTGGACTTCATTAAAGTGCCCCTGCCATGAAGTTTGCATTTTTTTTAGTTTTTTGATCATATGTTTTTAGTTTCCCCAGCCTGCCTATGTCCCCTAAGGGGTTAAAATTCACTTCATCCTATTTGCGTCCTTTTCATACTCACATCATGACAAACATGGGTTATAACTAGGGATGCATCGATATGAAAATTTGGGCCGATACCGATGTCCGATATTAATCCCGCTGTTATGGCCGATATGGTATACGGTATATTTCCCTACACTTTCGACACCGTGGAAAATCAACCACACCATCTACATCGCTTCTCTGTTAAACACCCCCACATTCCTGCGCCGCATCACTATCACTGTCACATGACCAAACAAACACCACATGGATAAAATCCCCCCCGAAACACAGACAGAAACGTCAAAAAGATGGAAATAAATAAAAATTGGTTGTTAATATCGGCCCTCTGTTACTTATCGGACCGATGCCGATATGTTAAAAAACGCCTAACATCGGCCGATATCGATGTTGATGCCGATATATCGTGCATCCCTAGTTATAACGGTCACATTCCTTGTGTTAAGCTACTCCTGGCTCTGCACAAATATGGAATGTCGTTTTATTCATAGGTAAATAAATAAATCAATACCAAAATAAATAAAAATTCCACAAAATAAATCGAAAGAAATATGTGCATAATAAAAGTTTCACATTATAATATATATATATATATGTATGTATGTATGTATGTATGTATGTATGTATGTATGTATGTATGTATGTATGTATGTGTATATATATATGTATGTTTGTATATATATATATGTATGTTTGTATATATATGTATGTATGTGTATATATATGTATGTATGTGTGTATATATATATATATATATATATATATATATATATATATATATATCCATCCATCCATTTTCCATACCCGTCCATCCTATGTAGGGTTGCGGGGCGGCTGGTGCCTATCTCCAGCAGTCAAGGGGCGAGAGGCAGGGTACACCCTGGACAGGTCGCCAGTCCATCGCAATATATATATATATATATATATATATGTATATATATATATATATATATATATATATATATATATATATATATATATATATGTATGAGTATATATATATATATATATATATATATATATATATATATATATGTATATATATATATATGTATATATATATATATATGTATATATATGTATATATATATATATATGTATATATATATATATATATATATATATATGTATATATATATATGTATATATATATATGTATATATATATATATATGTATATATATATATGTATATATATATATATATGTATATATATATATATATGTATATATATATATGTATATATATATATATATATATATATGTATATATATATATATATATATATATATATATATATATATATATATATGTATGAGTATGTATATATATATATATATATATATATATATATATATGTATGAGTATATATATATATATATATATATGTATGAGTATATATATGTATGAGTATATATATATATGAGTATATATATATATATATATATGTATGAGTATATATATGTATGAGTATATATATATATGAGTATATATATATATATATATATGTATGAGTATATATATGTATGAGTATATATATATATATATATATATATATATACAATCTTTTATGCAGTGGTAGAACCTTCTGATTCAGCATTGATATACAATAAATTTCTATCTTTTCTATCTATCTTTTTTATCTATCTTTTAGAATACAAAATTACTTGCAGGATGTTAAATATAATTGAAAGAATTATTTAGACTTGCTCCTTTTGTTTTGATGAACGTAGTGACGTTTTTTTCAAAGTAAAGGGCCATCAAAAAAATGGAACAAGACAAATTTCTTTATAAAGTAATGCTCATTCTGTCCAGTCAAACAGAAGTTATGCCTACATGACTTTACTGGACAACGTTTGCCTTCTCATTTGCATCAACTCCCCTCCTCCCTGACTTTTCATGAGCGCACATATACATGCACACAGACTGTATATTTGTAATCGCTGACCACCTAAGGAGCTTACCTGAAAGCTAAAGCAACTTCAGAGCTTTACACCACTAGCAGATGGATCTTGCAGTTAGGCCCTCCAGGCTGCTGCTTTCATCTTTGTCTTTCATCCACAGCTCCGCCAATCACACAGACATCCTCGCAGATTCACACACGTGGTGCAGAATCGAAAAACTCGCCATTCACCCAAGAGTGCCCTTGCATATTCCGCCGCCTCGCCCAGGGTGTAAATAATGAATTAGGTGTGAAATATTAAGGCTCACTGTGCTGTGCTGTTTTCAATCTCATCTGACCAACTAACTGTCAGTTTGTCTGCTCCTTTTCTGTTTTCCTGCTTGTTCATTCTGCCCTGAAAAATCAGCCAAAAAAGATCACAGTTTTTTGTGCTTGAAGTAAAAGAATAGCAAGTTGCACAATGCAACCAAAAACAGTCATTATGATCCTATTAATATGCACATTGCTGAGGGATAAAACAGTTAAACAGCAATCAGCGAGTCAAATAATGATTGTCTGGGTCTTCATCAAGCTATAAGTGAATCTTTTAGCAGCAGCAGGAAATTCCCCACTCATTTTTTTCACAGGTTTTTAGTCTGATGAAATAAAGTTTTTCTTCAGTAAAAAAAAAAAAAAGCCTACAGTAAATCACAACTTTTGTTAAAAAAAGAAGAAATTAAACATTCTGAATTCTGCTTCAGTAATTATAATTCTAATAACTGCTTTAAAGCCCTTGATGTCAGGTTTTGTAATGAAGACCCAGGCGCAGAGAGGTATGATGAGCTTGAAAGATTCGTATTTAATGGAACCCAAGAGTCCAAAACTCAAAAAACAACCCACTCCAGGGTGGGTGGAAGGGCTTCGGAAAGTCCAAAACAAAAACAAAGCAGTACGGAGGCCGGCGACGGAAGAGCAGGAGAGGTGAAGGCCGGCAGCGGAGAACCTTGTGGTTGGAGGCCGGCGGCAGAGAGCCTTGGGATGTAGAAGCCAGTGCCGAAGGAGGACCTTGGAGGGAGGCTCACTAGAGACTCGGGACCAAGAAGGCTCACTGGAGACTCGGGACCAAGATAGCTCACTGGGGACTCGGGACCAGGCACACACTCTGGAGACCCCATGACTGGGAGTTTGCAGAAGAGGTCTGTGGGCTGGAATCCACTGGAGAGATCTGCAGGCTGGAATCCACTGAAACAGTCTGCGGGCCGCAACCCGCGAAGAGGCCCTGGCGGCCTAGGAAACCCATGGACAGGCTCACTCTCAGGACACTCGGAACCTGGAAGGCTCTCTGGAGGAGACTTGGAAGATTCAAACTCTGGAGGAGACTTGGAGGACTCTGGAGCATCTAAAGACTTGGACTCAGGAGTGTTTTTCCAAACGGTCCTCGAGTTCGTACATTGAATTGGAATTCAGTAATGGTGGTGCTCGACTGAATATGAGGGGGAGAGGAGCAGGGCGGGCTTCCTGCAGCATAGGTCTGCGAAATCCATATATGGTATATCCTGCGCCGACTTGACATAAAGTCGGCCAGAAATTTAACATCGCGTATTTGAGTGCGCGTGCATTTGGGCTGGTTGACGAACCCAAAGGTAAACGAACGCTATCGGCTTCCCGGCCAGTGTATAATCGTTAGGCAATCATAACATACATTTTTTCTCCTGGAAAAGTGAAAATTGCAGGTCATGACTCCTTTAATGGAACTCATGCTGCGTTGACAATGACGATAGTTACTGACGACGACAGTTACTGACCATGACAGTTACTGACGTCGACAGTTACTGATGACGACAGGAACTGATGACGACAGGAACTGACGATGAGGATCCAACAAAGGACAGTGAGGACACAGGGGTTTAAGTACACCAGGAAAACAATCAGGGAGGCAATCAGGAGAACTCGGAAAACTGGAGATAATTAAGGACACAGGGACTGACAAAGACAGGGAAAAAGTCAAGACATTTGATGCTTGTTTCCAGCGCAGCTACAAGACAATACTTTATAGAAGTAAGTCATTGCTAAATTATTGAACCTGATCATTTTGTTTATCATGGCAGAACTACAAACTTCAATTCATTTTTAGAGGATTTTATTTGATAGGCTAACAGAAGGTAGAGTACAACTTTGAAGTAGAAAAAAAGATGGTGCAGGATTTACATTCTGCTCTTCAAATAAAAACCTGAAGAGTGTCCACTTAGATGGGGGAACATTTGAAACATTAATTTTAAAGATTTTCTGCAGATTCCCAATTTAGACCTGGACTTGACTAGGCCATTTTTATTTGAGAATATGCTGTGATCTCAACCATTCCATTATAGCTCTGGTTGTAGTCTTAGAGTCTTTCTCCAGCCGAAAACTGCACCTCTGCTCTTGTCTCAAATCTTTTGCAGCCTCAAACAGGTTTTCTTCCAAGTTTTCAAACCAGCTTCCATGGCCCTGCTAAAGAGAACCTCAGCCTGATATTTCCTGTAAAATGCTAACCGGTCTTCCTACGGTTGCCTTTCAATAATGACTTTCTGTTTGCCACACTTTTATAAACAAGCTTATTTAGTAAGGAAGTAATAGTTCTGTCAACAAATTCTCCCACCTGAGCTGTAGATCTCTGTAGTTGCTCCAGAGTTACCAAGGGCCTCTGGGTTGCTTGCTTGCATGTGTTCGTAGGTTTGCTGATGTATTCCGTGGTATTCATGATGCCTTTTGTTCACAGATTTTATGTTACTAACCTCTGAGGCCTTCATGGAAGTGATGGATTATACTGAAATTACACAGATATGGAGTATGTTTATTATTTAGGTGATTGAGAGCTTTTGATTTCACTGTATTTTATGTTGGGGTATCAAAGTTAAAGGTACTTGATACATATCCACACCAGACGTTTTAGACTTTTTATTTACAAAATCTTTAAACCATGTCCCACTTTTATTCCACTTCACAGGTATGTGTGCACAACTTTGTTTTGCTCTATCGCAAAGAATACCAATAAAATACAATGAAGTTTTTCAGTTTAATGTGACAAAGTAAAAGAAAGTTCAGTTGTTATAATATACATTGCAGTTTTATATTAAGAAACCCTGATTAGTGGAGATCAACGCCACATCTACTAGTGTGGTTGATAGATCTAGGCTTAAACAGTTTTACAAATTTCTGTTTGTGAAAGGGACTTCCGGGCCCTTACTAAAGTAAAAGCAAGGTTTCTGAAGAAAAACAGCACATTGTAAAAAATACACTATATGATGTAAGCTTTTAATATGAGAAATCAGTTGTAAAAAAAGTTTTAAACAAAAATGTTTAAGCTGTTTAAACTGCTGAAGGTGAATCTTGTCTGAAGAACTTTTTGAAGAGCATTTTTATGGACAGAGAATTAATTAAATTTAACTTCCAGAACTTTTTCTTCAGTCTTTGATTTTGCCTGAGCTATTGGATCATTTGAACATTTATTAAAAAGGGAGAAATTGAACAAGAATATCCCAAACTGACGGAGCTTTGCTCAAACAACTCACAACCATCTAGAGAGTGAAGCCAAGACTACATACTCTTTTTGAAAAAAGTCAGAAGGCTGCACTTTAAAATCAAGCTACACCAGTGGCTTGGTATTCTAAACAGGGGGATTCCTGGGAATTTAAATATGGTTTTGGGCTCTGTGGTAAACCACAGAATAAGACCAGGGACATATTTATGTTATTAACTAGTTTTATGACAAAAGCTGTGCGTATGCACAGACTTACGAAGGTGCATATGCAGTCTTTTCAACATAAAACTGTGCAGGCTGCGTATTATTCTGAATGGGGAGGAGAGGTTAGGCAAGCTTACAGTGCTTTGTAAAAATATTTTTTTCCATTCAAGCTTTTTTGACATTCTGTCACATTACTACCACAAACAGGGCATGCTGGCCCTGGAGGTTTGGGAGTTTTCCAGAACGGCCGGTCTGTTCTAGGGCTGGTGGGCGGCAGATTTTTTTGTACTCCAAAAGCAGCAGCGGTTGAGCCTCTGTGATGATCTGTGTTTGTGAATGACAACACGTGAGTGAGGCATCTTCACAAACACAGATCATCACAGAGGCTCAACTGTACCCATACCGCTCACAAAGATCAGTTGCAGCACCCCTTTGCTGAGGTCTACTGTGAGTCAGCATAGCTGCCGTTCTGCTCATGTTATGAATACATATTTGAGTACTATTTGGCTTCGCCGTTTGATTCAGAATGTGGGTTAAATGTTTTTCATGCAAGGCAATAACTTTTTGCAAATATTGATTTTCAGCTGAAATTTCTCTAACATGCTGAATATAATGAATAATTTAAATTGTATTTACCTGGAATGCTGCTACTCACCGCTGCCCATTTATTTGATATGGAGATTGTTGTACAAAAACTAAATTTGGTCCACAGTCCCTGGTTTAAGATGCATTCTCCATTCTTGAATGACAAATTCAGCCACAGAAAAATCTCTCTCTGGTGCACTCAATTATGCAACTTCTGGAATTATTCCAGCATGTTTTTATGTCACAACTAGAGGTGGGTAGAGCACGAAAAAATTGTTCTCCAGTAAGGGTAGCATTACTTAAACATATTTTTGTTTGAGTAAAAGTGAAAACTAGCCATCCAAGACATTACTCAAAAGTAAAATAGTAATATGTAAAATGGCTGCTCAAGTAGTTTACTGAGTAACCGATCAGAACACCCGATCAGCTCTATGGGCACTGATTTCTTTGACAATGATTTCAAAGTTATGTTTAAATTCTGGTATTTTAAAGAATTGCAATACAAAATAACAAATTTGAAGGAGAGGAAACTATCAAATCAAAATGTTCATCATAAAACTTATTAAACTAATAAAACAAGAAATGTATCTATGTTCGAACAATGTAAAGTGATTCCAGTGGCAATATATAGTGTTTATCATATATTCAAATCATCTCCAAAGCTCAGAAGCTAGAAAATAACATTAGAACAACAAAGCTTGTGTACAAACAAGAGGTCTCACTTTAACATAAACTGTAGGTTTCCATCCTTGTCTGATGCATTTTTATTTAGAATAAGTTTGTTTTGATTCAGTGAAATTACTCGCTGTAGGTAGAATATCCACAAAAAGTTTTTTAAGTAAGAGTAGCAATACTTCATGATAGTAACTTTAATTATAACTTTGATTACTTTAATAATTAGTCTTACTTCAGTAAAAGTTGAAAGTATGTTGCAGTAAAATTACTCAGGTAAATGTAGGCTAATTGAGTAAATGTAACTACCCATCTCTGGTCATGATAACATAAAAACCTGGTATACTACCAATAAAAGTATATTTGTTAATATTATGGTTCCACCTGCATCCTTTATGCGATTGGATAAAAAGGGTCAGTGTAACACTTATCGGTTAAATTTTCTAAACACAAACGGACATTTGGAAAAACAGAAAAATGGATTCAAATATCAAATTTTTATTTTTTTTCACCTTGACAAATTAAATTGATTTTAAACTGTTTTTCCAATTTTCTGTTTTCATTCAGAGGATCAGAAATATAGGAAATTGCAGAATTGTGTAAAAATAGCCTCTGGGCTCCAATTAATTAATACTGCAATGATATTCTCTCCCTCGTTTCACGTAGTTCTATGACGTTGTGCCGGTTGTGAGAATGGACATAGACATATATAAACATATATTCATACTAACCCGCAGGCAAACAAGCTGCAACCTAAGCTATAGACTGAATATGAAAATGCGATACAACTTTATGTATCTATTCTTTATATAGCCTTCAGTCTGTAGATAGAGCCAGACTGTATCTTCTAAAGAATAATAGATAATGATAATAATAATAATAATAATATTAATAATAATAATAATAATAATTGAATAATTGGAGCCTGGATGCAATTTTCTAAATTTCTGAGCCTCTGAATGAAAACAGAAAATTGGAAAAACAGTTTAAAAATCCATTTTTTTATTTGTCAAGGTGAAAAAAAAAGAAAAATTGGATATTCGAAAAAAATTTTCTGTTTTTCCAAACTTACATTTGTGTTTAGAAAATTGAACTGAAAAGTGTTACACAGACCAAAGAGCCTCTCTGATCCAAGCTCCCGAGCTGAATTTCTATAGTCAATGATTTCAACACCTGCCCACACCTGACCACAAACCATGCGTCATTTTCTTTCCACTTTGCAATTATACACTATGTTGTCTGTCATTCAAAATATCAAAATATTACATTGAAATGGTGGTTGTACTGGGACAAGATATAAAGTTCAAGGGGTATGAATATTTATTCAGGGTACTGTGTACTCTATAGAGTAGTTACGTTTGCTACACCAATAATTTGTCTTGGAGAATACTGATTTCAGAGAGCTAAAAACCAAACTTGTAGTCTACTATTTGCAGAAAATCTGAAATCAGTGGTTAAAATTCAACATTTTTTTAGACTTATGGCGCTAGCTATATAATCCACAAACCTTCATTTTAAAAGTAGGCTACACTGTAAATGCAAACATGGTATTTAATTAAAAATAGTAAATTGACCTCAATCAGTTTTTAATCAACCTGCTATTAACACTCGCTTTTAGTAAGTTACTTGTACTTTGAAGTTGAAAAATCTTACTAGCTCAGTCTACTTGAGCTGGATTCATTTAGAAAAAGTAAGTTTATGACCTGTGGGCATGCGCAGATCAATCAATAATCCCCAACCAATCAAGCTGCTTCGTAAGGCGGGTCTTGGCGTGGCGGGATTCGTAATTTTGCAAACGGTACATGTCACATCATGACCCAACTGACCGACCAGATGAAGCTGGATCCCATTGAGCTGGACCTAAACATCGCAACGGCACTTGTGATTGTCGTCAGCATAACAGCGATTCTTGTGCTTGGCACACTCATTTGGTGAGTAAATATTTTACCATTGTGCAGACCGTTTTGTTTCTGTAAGTCAGCGCCAGTGTTTTGTGCTTGCTAGTAGTAATGATGTGTGTAGTAATGTCGGCTAACGCTAGTAACTATATTATGGACATATAGTGGCTATATTTTGATGAAACTTGGTCAATACTTTATTATTTTTTCAATCCGTATAACTTCCTCGGTGTTGAAAACAGGTAACTTTCAAGACTTTTGTCACGTTAAAATTGAGGAAAAACTTTAGTGTAATGGTCGCGGGCTTGTTCGTCACACGCACGCGCCCGCGCCCACCCGCCATGCCAGTAACTTTTGACGTCGAGTAAGTTAGCTGCTACTGACTAGCATGATGACAGACTGATCCCGGCGGTTTGTGAGTTTTCTGAGCTTTATAACTGTTGTTTATAAGGTCAGGCAGAACATCAGAACAAGTCTGGATGTATAATTTTATTTTAAGATAGTCTGAAAAGTTAGGACTATACTAATTTAGCTAACTTTAGCTACCAACAATAACAGTCTGTGTTTATCAAAAACAGGATTACCACTGTGTGTCGACATAGGATTGGGGATATCACCACAGTCACTTAATGTTTTTTTTAATTTAACACTTCGCACTTAACACTAGTCGATATTCGTAGCTGTGCTGTTTCCATGGTTACCACGTGTAGTACCCAGATCAGACTTGGTACAGACAAGAGTGTTTACTGTTTACCTGTCTGAAAAGATCTTTACACTCAGTTTATCATAGTCTGTTATGATAGGGAACGTATTTGCTGGCATACTCAGTGGCTTACATTATTCTTTAAGGTAATCTTGTACATAATATGTACATTTTAATACTGGGAACTGTCGTTGTGGGTTATAGGCCTATCTTACAGTTTTCACATGTACTTGTTTGTGAGCTTTGGTTGTGTTAAATTGTAGTATTTTTTTAATTGTCCCCTTCCAGGCTCAAGCAGATGGTGATCAATCCACACATTCCATAATCCCAGCATTAAAAGGTATTTTCAACTAATAACTGTATTATTATTGCATGCTAAAGTAAAAGTTATGCTTGCATCAGAGCAATTGGATTACAACAAAAGCAAATCAATTTAGAGAAAATCTAAATATATCTATCTTGTGTGTTGAAATTATTTAATCATTATAGTATATTTCATCATACAGAATATTTTGTGCATATTTAGAATTTCAAATATTTGATGTAATTAGTATTTCTGGACTGTCTCTATAGATACTCTGGGTTCGACTTACAGTCCATCATACCCAGGACTACAGTTCCCTTGATGTCTAACCACATAAGTGAGTCATTTACCATGTACCTTTTGTACTGCTGTTCACTTGTCTTAATGAAGTTCAGTGATTAAACGCTTGATAATTAGATTTTTGCAAGGATTTAGTTTTTTCTATAGCTCTGGTATTTCAAGTCTGGTACTGCATGTTAGTGTTTTTGTCTTTTTATGTTGCTAGGCTTGATGCTAAAATGATCTTTTCTTTCTTTTCAGATTTTTCAAAAAGAGAAACCGTTTCCTATGCAGTGGACGTGTAAGTACTGCACATTTTGTGCTGAAAAGAGGGGTTACTTACTTAAATATTACCGCTAAAACATGGGTGCCACACTCGAATATCACCACTACCATTTTTTTCATTTTAATATTGGCAGTTTTGCATCAAGACTAGTAAAAAAATGAAATGTGAAATCACCAATTGCATTTTATTTTTCAATTTGACAGGGATGATGCACTGTCACTGTGATGAAATCATTTCATTTCATTCTCAATTTTGTCACACATTTTGGATACAGTTTTCTGTAATGAAATCGTTAATCTGGTTTTAATTTTAATCATTTTATTTATTTAAATTTGGCAGAAAATGTCTTCCATAGGTCTTAAACATATTCTTAAATGTGCAATCCTACAGTCTGCATGATTATAAAACTATACCTGTGTTGACATAGATGTAATTATATCTGCTTAATATACAACATACATTTTGTACAGTGATTGATGTATTTTGTAGGTTGAAAAGTCATTGTCACTGTTTGAGAATGTATAGACCTTGTTGGATCTCCATAGCTTTAGTTTAACCATACCAAATATATTTTGTTTGCTTTATTGTAACGATCCAGTGTGAAAACATATTTAAAGCCATATTCTCTGATACCATTACAACACTAAACATGAATGTTTTAGAATAGCATAAATTGCAATCCTGAAGAATATGTGTCTTTGTAGGCTACAGCGAGAGACGAGGCCCTAGAATGCATCACTGTTGGTGTGCTGACAGTTGTCAGTGAAGATAGTCCTCACGAGGGTCAAAGCTCAGTGGACCTCCAGCCCATCTCCACTGCCATCATTCTGGAGGGAGGTATTGTCATGGATCATATTAAAAACTTGCCTCAGGCAGTTTGTCTGTTGTTTGGGCTTACATATGCATTGCATTTGGATTACCCAAAATGCATGGCAAATACACTCAACTTCATTCAGACTGTGATGCTTGGACTGGGAAAGAAAAACCTCCCACCAAAATTGTTAACTCTGTAGAACAGTCTTCTGGGTTAGAACGGTAAAGAGCCGTCGGCTGTTAGATAGCACTTTGTAAGCTTTGCAGCCATTAATGTTCTCCTGTTATTAAGAAAGTTTGATGCTTTCATGCAACTGTCGCTTATTTACATTCTCAATGAAAAAAGAAAAGAAAATTAAAGTCTGTACCATGTTATGCATGTATGCTAATGGTGGAAATAGTGCCACGTTGTTGTTGCAAAGAGTTGTTAGTTATTAGATGATAATGTCAAAAAAGAACCTAGCAAGGCTGTCCTGTTTACATTTGTGTTTTGGGAAAGCTTTTAATAGTTGTAATGTAGTACAAACACAAACCCCAAGGAGTGATGTTTTTATTTGTGTTGGTTTAATCCTTGGACTGCTCACTTTGGGACACAAAAGCATTTGTTGTACTTTCCGTTTTGATCAGAAATGCACTGATTTTGCATGGACTGAAGTCCTGTAGTTATCAGGTGTTTACCTGTTTAATATTGGGAGACTGTTACATGCATATAATTAGCTCACAGAAATGTGTTTTTATTTTTACTTTTTCCATGTCATTTTATACAGTTAAATCAAACAACAACTTTGTTGTTTAGCTGCTGTTTTGTACTTGAATGTGCATTGAATAAATGTTGTAATAGAGCGGAATCAACCCAGTGAGTGTTCTTTTAAATTATATGTTTGTGGTGTGCTCCTGCTTGAGCCTTTATTAGATAGTAACAGCAAAAATAGATAAGAAATGGGGGAGAGAAAAGGCCACATGTTAGACCCAAACCTGGGCAGCTGCAACATAGACCCATTAAAGGAAATTGGTTTCTTTAATTTAAGTGAACTTGAAAAATGAGTGAGCAGAACTAAAAGTGTTAAGTTGTAGGTATTTAGTAAATCTAAGTGGGGTTAAATTTATATCAAGCAATCCACACAAAATGAAAAAATTAAGTTAACACTAAGCATGGCTATTAAGTTACATGAACATAAAAAAAACCTGTTAGTGGTACTACTTGATTTAGTACTGCACACTTAAAATAAACAAGCATTTTTAACTCACTAATCTTAAATTGACTTTGCTAAATTTTTTTGAGGCAACGAGTTTGCATACTTTTTTTTAAGTAAGGTCAACTAATTACATTTTACAGTGTACACTGTAAGTAAATCTGTCAAGTAAATGTGGCAGAACAGAAAGTGCAATGTTTTCTCTTGGAATACACACTAAAAGCTGCACTTAACTACATTTTTTAATTAAATGAGTGGCTACTTTGCAACACTGCAGGTCATTGATGTGACTTCCTTTCTGTGTGATTATTTAAGGATTTCTATAGCTGTAAGAGCTTGAGAACCAGCTAAATGAGAAGCATCTGCATTTATGAAGCTTCTACAAAGAGTTATTATTGCTTCCAAATTTTAACTAAATCAACAACTAACAACTAAACAACAACTAAATTTAACAACTAAATCAAAAATAAACAGACTTTACTGCAGGATGGAAATGAAAAAATGCAGTGATGTTCTTCAGGGTGAGAGCTTTTAGTTATTGGGTCATGGGTTTGTCAGTCAGAAAGCAGCTCAAGGTATTATTTTAAAGTTCAGACACAATGAATGATATTGTTTCACTGGGTTAAACAGTTTGAGTTTTAAATAAATGTCCTTTAAAGTGTGGAACTGTAGAAAGGGTCATGTTTGGATTTAGCTTTCTGACCCACATGCAGAACACCACTAGGGAGCTCATTTGAAAAATAATAAAACAGTTTGAGACAATGAATGTAAGTTGATTGCTGGAAACAGGAACAGTGCATGGAGGAATGGAGATGAAGAGGAGAACTGTGGAACAGGAAGATCACAGGTGAGTAGTTTTCCTTGATTAATGAGAATTGTTTGATAGTACTTAGGATCGGCTTACTGTGAGCAGGCGGTGATGATGCCAGGGAGGAAATCTAGAAGTCCGGGACGTCTGTGAGATGTCCTGGGAAATCTGGGAGGAGATGAGAGATCCTGAGAGTGAGGACTGAGTTCTGAGTGTGGACAGGCAGAGGCTGACAATGGAACGAGGACACGGGTGAGCCAGGAGCCAGAGGACTGTCAGACATGGGAGAACCAGAACTTATGGAGAAACTGGAGGAGGGATCACAGTTAGATGACTGGTAACACAGCATGGTCACAGAAGATCCTTGGAAGGAGCACAGGTAGGATTAACTCAGGTGAAAAACAAAAAATACTAGGGATGTCAAAATTAACGTGTTTAGGCAGGTCAATTAATTTCTATAATTAACGCGATTTATTTTTTTAATGCAATTATCACATGCACAGAATGCTGTTTATCCCACAATTCAACCTGTGCTGCTCTCAGTGCTCCCTCATCATGTAAACAGCATGGCAGACCCAAACTGCATCCCTGGTTTCATGTGAACGTCTCTTCTCAGTCCAAACCATAGGTATTATCAGTAGGTCTTTTTTTTTCTCTTTTAGACACGTCAAAAAGTTGCAGGACACCGGCAGTAAAGTACTGGAGTTTGAGACCCCTGCTTCAGAGAGACCAGTAAACCTAACAGTCATGTTTTTTGGACTGTGGGAGGAAGTCCTTGGGAGTACCTGGGGAGAACTTACACATACACTGAGAGATAATGCAAACTCCATACTGAAAGACACACAGACTCCAGGTTTTGAACCTAGGACTTTCTTTCTTCAAGGCAACAATACTTCCAACTCCCTCACTGTGCAGCCCCTCAAAACCAAATACTTTTAAATGAATTACATTTTCTAATAAAATATAGTTTGGATCAATAAATCTTCTTAATCAATTTTTTCTTTTCATGTTTCCCGTCCTATCTAAATTTTAATGTTTTTAAGACAAACAAAAGCTAACCAGGTAACAATGGTGACAAACAGTGATTCTTCTTTTTTAATTATTTTTTGTATTTTTTTTTTTTTTTTACGTGTCCTGTTTGGCAGTGTGGAGCTCAGAATTGGTGTCTGAGTACCAAGTAGAAGCCCAACAGATTTACTTTCACAAGCGGAGCAGTACAGCTTTTGCTATAGTACTCCACTTGATTTATGTGTGAAAAATCTTTATTATGAATTGTTGGGGTTTTTATTTCCTGATGTTATGGACACGGAGACGGAAAATTAAGGAGAAGAAAGAAGGAAGATGAAGAAGAGAGGTAGGAAACAAAATGTCATGAGAGAGGGTGAGTTGAAAATACAAGAGAGGAAGGGGAACAAAGAAAACACAGGAAAACATTGAAGTCTGCCTCCATACCCACAGGATGGCAGAGAGAGGGGGGAAAACAAAACACGAAAAAGGAACATCGACAAAACCAACCAAACATTGTGAACTAAGAATTACACAACCACATCACACAAAAATAGATATAAAAATACAACAACAATGTCACAGAGAAACTCATGGTACCGATTAATCAAGCTCTAGTAATGATAACCTCAGCCCAAGAATATATCCTTAAACACCAGAGACCCCACATCAATGTGTGTGTGTTAGCATGCTGGTGCATATAAGGTTTCTCCATAAGAGTGTTCGATAGTTGGTGTGAGCAGGCATCAATCCGTCTCCCAGGAATCGATGCAGACATGAAGGAGATCGGAGCAAAGACGTCCAAAGGACCGCCAGAGCCCCAGGCGGACCCGGGCGGGGCCGACCGCATCCCCCAAGAGAGGAGAAAAGGAGAACCCCAGGGGAACATCCAGCGGCCACTATGCAGGGGCCCGGGGGGCAGCAGTGACGAGCCCACGGGCTCCGCCGGCAACCGGCCGCGCCGGCAACCGGCCGCGCCGGGGCGGGCCGGTTGCCGGACCGGGGGAGCGGGGCCCAGGGGCACCCCACCGCCCAGCAGGGACCCGACAAGGGACCGGCCGACGAGGGGCCCCCGGCACTGCAGGGGCCGCGGCCGGCCGCCACGCACCGCCTCCACCCTAGGCCAATCCCCACCGCCAACATCCCAGCGCCCCACCAACAGCCGCAGGGGACGGACAGCATCCCCAGGCCGGGCTCAGTCAGCATCTGGACGCCAAGTTGTACCAGCTCCCGGGTCCTGATCCCGCGCAAGGCAGGGCGCCGAGACCAGGCATCCAACGAGGGCCAAGGCCGGTCCAACCCGCCAATGAACCGGCCACGCACGGTGCGCACAGAACAGGTGATCAAACGAGCAGAGACGCCGGATCCGCATCCCGCCGAGCCACCGAGCAGGCACCACCCAACAATCCCAAACCTGGCACCTCTAAAAGAGGTGCCCCAACCAACCAAAGGAAGATATCGGCCCAGAGCATCGGCCGACCGACACACCGGCCCCCCCAGGCCCGGCCAGGCACGCACCAGGTCCGAACCGGATTGACCACCGGCGCACCGGCAGGCAGGGGCCCCCGTCACCGGCGGGGAGTGACGGAGGGGAAATAGGCCCCCCATTAAGTGTAAGGCCTGAGGTGCGCCAGGCGAGGGGGCAGACCAAGATCCAACCTGACAGGTAGACAAAGACATACAGACACAGTCATACGTTCCCTCCCTCTTAAACACATACATTCTCACTGACTCACCAAGACACCCAAAAAAAAATGACACTGTACCCTCACTCACACACCCCATGCACACTTTATGCTCCCAGGTCCAGGTACTGATGCCCCACTAGAGCCACCAGCCCCCGGACCCGGGAGGTGGACCCCCTACCTTCTAGGATGGAGACAAGCAGACCCCCAAGGGCCCCACAGTGGCAAAGCAGCCCGACAGCCCAGGATCCCGACCAGACCGCCTGTCCTCCTCCGGACCCCAACCCCTGATGGCCCGTAGCGAACAGGGGTGGGAAAAGACCCCTAGCCTCCATCCTCCCGCTCGAGTATGGTGTTGATGCGTGTTGTTATAATGTGCATTTAAAACAGAGGGGTGGGATGTGGGGGAGGCAGCCACACATCCCCCAACCCCCACCCCGAGCCCTCAGTGTCTATATGTGGTTTAATAGTGGGCACCGGCACCAGAGGTGAAGCTGATTGTACCGCTCCCCCTCTGGATGCCGAAAAGTGTGCCCACCCCAAAGTCCCTACATATGTGTCGTGTGAAAATGTTATAAGTGGGAGTGTCTAAGTTGTATATTAAAATTGGGACCCAGGACACCATGGGACAGCAAGGAGGGAAGCCCCTCCTCGCACCCCAGTGATGTGCCCATGCCCCAAGACCCTATATGAGTGGTAAAATGATGGAGCGGGTGGACAGAGGTGTCCAGGGATGGGGAGGGAAGGACTGGGAGACAAAATGTCTTCCCAGGGAGCCAGCTCCCCCACTGACCCCAATAGGCACCGCTGTTCACCGGGATCCACCAGGGGAGGGAGGCCATGGCACGTCCGACACGGGGCCCACGGCCACAGCACCACAAAGCCCTACGGACCCCAAGGCAGTCCCCCCAGCCCCATCCCAGAAGGGGAACTAAACCCACCCTGACATTCGCTCCACTCTCAAAACACAAAAGACACTAGACACCCAGGTTGAGTTCGCCCCCCACCCCCCCCCCCCCACCCCCCCCTCCCGCACACCCCTCCCCCCCGTCCAAGTGCCCTCGTAGGGGGAGAGCACCTGTTGCCACACAGCAGCAGCCTCCCCGCCAGCAAAGGAGGCCCCCAGCGCCACCCGCACACCGGAGGCCCCCGTAGGCCGAACCACGTCGA
The DNA here is from genome assembly GCA_963556495.2 of Valencia hispanica. Lineage (NCBI taxonomy): Eukaryota > Metazoa > Chordata > Actinopteri > Cyprinodontiformes > Valenciidae > Valencia > Valencia hispanica. The sequence continues at coordinate 33,543,113 of OY747706.1, forward strand.
TGTACCTGTGCAGACCAGGAGCAAACCGATGAGCCCGGCGGCCGACCCACCAGGCCGACATCCACCAGCCTCATTCTTTGTGGAGCGACCACTGTTGCTCAACGGCCCGTCAGGAGACCAAACCCAGCGCCCCACCCACCTGCCCTGCACGCCCACCACCCGGCCAGTCCACCCGCAAGTCCGAGCGATACTGGCCAAATGCCCAACCCCAGCGCCCCACACAAAGACCAAGACCCAGGAGCCAAGTCCAGTGCAAAAAAGGACTGATCCGGCCCAGAAACGCCACCCAGCCGCCGCGACCAGCAGCCAGGCACCCCAACCAGCAAACAAGGCGAGACGCCATACAGGGACTGGCGATGACAATCGGCCCAGAGAAAAAGAGAGAGGCGGCTGCACATGCCGGCCGCCGGCCGGCCACGACCCCCACAGCCAACAGAGACCCCACGCCGGCCGTTCCCCAGCCAGGACCACAGCTAGGGGGCGCGGCGCCCCCGAGCCCCGAATCCCCAGGCCCACCCCAGACCCTACCCAGGCGCAGCCCGGCCACCAGGCCAGTAACCCATGTCCGCCCCCCAAGGCACCGCATGCAGCCAAAGTCTGTTCCATCAAATATATGTTCCAGGTATTCAATTCCATTGCACCTCCAGACTGGGAAACTTATCATACATTTTTTTTGCAAGATGTCGGGGTTATTCCAGATGGGTGTACGTCTGCATGGGATTATTGTGGACTCTGTCATTTTTAGAAACTCCCACCATGCTGTCAGAGAGGAGCTGATATTTGTGCTTTTAAAGCATTCATATTGTTTTGTATTTGAGCTAATAAATGGTAGGTCTGAAAGTTTTATCTTATTACATAGTGTCTGTTCTACGTCTATCCAGGACTCGTCTAGGTAGCTATGTTTTAACCATCTTGATATGTATTGGAGCCTGTTGGCTAAGAAAGTTTGGTAGATCTAGACCTCCTTTTTCTTTAGTCTTCTGCAGTGTTTTTAAGCTGATACGTGGGGGTTTATCTTTCCAAAGAAATTTAGAGATAGAGGAGTCCAGAGATCTAAACCAGTCTAGTGATGGTTTACTTGGGATCATTGAGAATAAGTAGTTGATTCTGGGCAAAACCATCATTTTTATTGAAGCAACCCTTCCCATAAGTGATATGGGTAGAGATTTCCATCTGGCAAGATCATCTTCCACTTTTTTTAAAAGTGGGATGTAGTTTAACGTTATTAAATCTGCCAGTCTTGGTGAGACATTGATACCTAAATAGGTAATATTCCCTGACTGCAGTTGTGTATTAGTTGGATTCTGGACAGAACAATTGATTGGAAGAACTGTAGATTTTAACCAATTTATAGAATAATCTGAAACATTTGAGTAAGAGTTTATCAACCCGATTACCTGAGAGAAAGAGGTTTGTGAATGCTGGAGAAAAAGTAATACATCATCTGCATAAAGACTGATTTTATGTTCTATGTTATTGCATTTTATGCCTTTAATATTGTGAGTTTGCCTGATCGCTGCAGCTAGTGGTTCAATAAAAATAGCAAACAGGGAGGGAGAGAGAGGGCATCCCTGCCTGGTACGTCTCTGAAGATAAAACCTAGATGATGTTTGGTTATTTGTTCTGATACACGCTGTTGGTGAACTGTATAATATTTTCAACCAGTTTATAAAAGAATTTTCAAAGCCAAATTTATGTAAGGTTACAAATAAGAATTTCCAGTTAACTCTATCAAATGCTTTTTCTGCATCTAAAGATAATATATTAGTTTTAATGTTTTTACAGTTAGAAAAATCTATTAAATCTATTAATCTACGTGAATTTGTGGATGAATGTCTCCCTTTAATAAAACCAGTTTGATCAGGATGTATTATAAGAGGGGTTACTTTCTCTATCCTTTTTGCGAGGGCTTTGCAGATTATTTTAAGATCAACATTAATGAGGGATATGGGACGATAGCTGGTAGGAAACAAAGGGTCTTTACCTGATTTTAGTAGAAGACTAATGTAGGCAGATTTCATATTTGGTGGCAGTCGGCCATTTTCCTTGGTTTCCTGCAGCATTCTGTGGAATGTTGGTGACAGAATATTCCAGAATTCTTTATAGAACTCTGCTGGAAATCCATCTGGGCCTGGAGCCTTATTATTGGGCATGCCTTGGAGGGCCTCCTGGAGTTCAGCCGCTGTTAGTGGTGAATCCAGGGCCATCGCTTGACTTTCAGATAATTTAGGTAGTGTTATGTTATCAAATAATTGTTCAATTTCATGATCCGATGGATTTATCTCTGGTGAGTATAAAGCCTTGTAAAATTCCTTAAATGTGTTGTTTATTCTTCCAGGATCATATACTGTATTCCCGGTCTGATCTTTAATAGCAGATATAGTTGTTTTTTCTTTATTAATTTTTAGCTGGTTAGCCAAAAATCTACCTGATTTATTACCTTGTTCAAAGTTTTCTATCCTAAGTCTTTGAATTAAGAACTGGGTCTGTTTATTGATAATTTGATTTAATTCTAGCTTTGCTGTACGGATTTTGCCTAGTCTCTCCTCCTCTAGAGAAGCTTCTAATGAATTAATAGTTTCTTCTAATTCCTGAATACGTTTTTTTTCCATTTTCTTTTTATTTGATGAGAATGAGATTATTTTACCTCTAATCACAGCTTTTCCTGCCTCCCAAAGAATGGATGGCGACGTACCAGGGAGGTCATTATATTCTAAATAAGAAGCCCACTCTTTTTCAAAATATTTTATAAATTCTTTATCCTTAAGTAAGGATATATTAAATCTCCAATTTTTGCTTTGAGGTGTTTCTGTTTTATTTACTAAAGTTAGAGAAACAGGAGCATGATCTCTAACAGCTATAGGGTGTATCTCAGTGTCTGAAATGTCAGTCAACAGTGAGCTGCTGACTAACAAATAATCCAGTCGAGAATATGAATGGTGGACATTTGAGAAGAAAGTATATTTTTTGTCATTGGGGTGAAGTGATCGCCATGCATCACAAAGTCCATAATCGCTCATGTACTGTTTGACTATATCTATAGATTTCCAGCTGCGCTGAGTCCCTGCTGTGCTGAGCCTGTCTATTTCTTCATTTAAACCAAAGTTGAGGTCGCCCCCAAGAAGAAGTGAGCAATCCATGTGTTCAAGGAGCACAGAGAAGAAGGAATGAAAGAATGAGGGGTCATCAACATTTGGACCATATATACTGACAATACATAACTTTTGGTTATGTATAGATAGTTTTACTATAATAAATCTACCCTCTGGATCTGTAACTGTGTCTATTACTGTAAAATTTACATTTTTATTTATTAATATTGCTACTCCCCTTTGTCTGGAGTTATAGCATGCAGAAAACACATTAGGAAACTCAGGGGATTTAAGATCATCTGCAGCTGAGGTAGATTTATGGGTTTCTTGTAATAAGACGACATCTGCCTTCAATCTTTTAAGCTGGTTAAAAATCTTAACTCTTTTCTCTCTGGTGCCAGCTCCATGAATGTTCCACGTGACAAACCTTAGAGTAGTCATAGTTTTGAGATAAAAGTTGTAAAGTCCATATCACCATAGAAACAGATAAACACAGGTGTATTATTAGTTTGTGCCTGGGGTTGCCTGATTGAAAATCCAAAAGCCGAGATATAAGAAAAAGAAAAATAGAAGAAAGTTGTGAAGGTGTGAAGGGTGAGGGTGAGAGAGAGAGAGAAAGAAATTGTTATCTTATTAAAAAATTCTGTGTGTGTGTGTGAGTGATAAAAGAAGAAAAAATGAGTGACAAAGACATTTGGTGATAGACATGTGAAGATGAGAAAAGAAAAAAGAGCCAGTAACCCAGTGCTTGGCCCTGGCCCCACCCACATTGAGTGATGTAAACAACTTTACAGAGCTGTGCTAACATTAGATTATAGTTGACTGGTAAAACAACTCTTATCTGACCAGTGTTACATGACTAATAAAGCCAAGGAGTAAGCTGGGGGTCCCTGAACAGCTGCCCATTAACATACAGTTTATCTACCGCTACTGTAGCTCTGGTGCCTTCACTGATATATTTCTTCCTGATTGGGAACAAAACGCGCCTTCTATCCAGGATCTCCTTCGGATATTGATCGTTAACGCTATAATTCGTTCCCCGCAGCTCTCTGCCCTGGCCTCTGACCTGCTCTTTTTGCTTGTAATGCTCAAATTTAGCAACAATAGGTCGCGGCCGGCTGTTGTTGGGCTTCTTACCTCCGAGCCGGTGGACGCGGTGAAAAGTGATGTTTTTTACCGTGTCGCTTGGGAGCTTTAACTGATGTTGGAGAAAATCTCGGACGGTGGATTCAGCGTCGTCCTCAGCGTCGTCCTCAGCCTGTTCTGGGATCCCGGAAAAAACAAGATTGTCCCGCATTCCCCTGGCCTGTATATCCAAGACAGTTTCTTTCATCCTCTTACTTTCTCCGGACAGCTGCGTCATTCCCTCGGTGAGTTTCTTTACACTCTCCCTAAGCGTTTGGTTTTCTGCAGCGAGCGATGCTACCTGTTGTTGGCTGAACTCTAGAGATTCCCTTAGAGCTTGAAACTCTTTGTGTAGAACCTCAACCAGGCCCAGACAGGCGTCTAGGCTGGTTAGCTTCTTATCTATTGAGTCCAGGACATCGCTGTAGCTTTTCTCTGGAGAGATTGTGGAGGTGCTGGCCTCAGAACGAGTACGTTTTTGTGATGGTGTACTTGTCGGCACAGCAGAGGTGGATTTCTGTGGCTTGCCCATAACAATGTTGTCAAAGCACTCGTCCAAGTATCTTTCCAGGCTGTGCAAGGTTTCCTCGTCCAGTTTGTTTATGGAGAAATACAAAATAATGGTTATTATTATTAAACGTTTGCTATATTTGGCTCAAATGTTATGGTTTGTTTTTACCCGAGTTTGTTTGTTTTACCAGTTTACCGCCATATTACTTGCGCACAGCTCTCGCGAGATCTCAGCAGCAGCTCATCACCTCAGCAGCAGCTCATCACCACAGTGATTATCAGTAGGTCTAAGTCACTCCCTGCTCTGCTGCAAGTGTAGTCTGCAGAAAGAGACACAATGATGTCTTGTGCTGTTGGTTGCTTTGAATAAAGCAATAAACGTGCATTCCAACGCTTCGCCCCTTTTCAACGCAAACAAAAGTCAAAGCAACTCTTATTTGTATGGCACACTTTCAACAACAAGGGAATTCAAGGTGCTTTACATGATTAGAGGAGAACAACAGTAAAAGCATAAAATACAACATTAGAGACATAACTCATATGACACATTTAAACATATGACATTCCAGCTATTATTAATCGCTCACTCAAGGCAGATCTAAACAGATTAGTGTTGATTTAAATGAACTCAGTGTTTCAGCAGCTTTCCAGTGGTCTGGAAGTTTGTTCCAGATAAGGGGACCATAGAAACTGAAAGCTGCTTCTCGATGTTTGGTTCTGCTTCTAGGGATGATTAGTAGATTAGAGTTGGAAGACCTGAGTGGTCTAGGGGGGTGGAATGGGGACAATAGATCTTCAGCATACTTTGGAGCTAAGCCATTCAATGATTTATAAATTAGTTAAAGTATTTTCTAGTCTGTTCTTTGAGCTACAGGGAGCCAGTGTAAGGACATTTTCGAACTGGCGTGATGTGCTCTACTTTCCTGGTTCTAGTGAGGATGCAAGCAGCAGCGTTCTGGATCAGCTACAGCTGTCAGATTGACTTTTTAGGCAGACCGGTGAGGAGACTATTGCAGTAATCAATCTGACGATAGATAGATAGATAGATAGATAGATAGATAGATAGATAGATAGATAGATAGATAGATAGATAGATAGATAGATAGATAGATAGATAGATAGATAGATAGATAGATAGATAGATAGATAGATAGATAGATAGATAGATAGATAGATAGATAGATAGATAGATAGATAGAGATAGATAGATAGATAGATAGATAGATAGATAGATAGATAGATAGATAGATAGATAGATAGATAGATAGATAGATAGATAGATAGATAGATAGATAGATAGATAGATAGATAGATAGATAGATAGATAGATAGATAGATAGATAGATAGATAGATAGATAGATAGATAGATAGATAGATAGATAGATAGATAGATAGATAGATAGATAGATAGATAGATAGATAGATAGATAGATAGATAGATAGATAGATAGATACTTTATCCCCAAAAAGGGGAAATTCAAATTGTCCAGTACTCACATATTAGGAAATGTATCTTAGATTGAAATAAAACAATAACATAACAAATATATTATTTAGGAAGCATGTTGGATGTCTCTGTTAAAGTAGACATTTCATGCTTTTATCATGTCACCAAATAGTGTTTTGGATAAATGATACTTTTTAGAAGTAGATTGAAAGTGGACATATCATGCTTTCAAATTCTTCCTTTTTAAATCTAAATCATTTAGTTGTGGTCTATATATAGTGGAACTGCAGTTATTAGGTCGGAATTTTTTATTCTAGTACTTCCATAGGCTCCTCTTCTACCCCTGTTGGTGTCTGAACAGGGTTTGCAGAATGGCTCGTTTTGGTGGGGTCACTTTAAATATATAGGACGTGCTGCATACCACACACCCCTCCAGGTCGCTGAACCTTCCACTCCACCCCATTTACCCATTTTTGTAGTTTGATAGAGAACTGGCAACCTAGCACTGCTGAAACATTTTATTCATCTTTTTTTTATATCGGAAGAGACACTATCAAAAAAGACGATTGTTTAATGACCCTAAACCTCACTTAGTAATGTGCTATGCTTTACATTGATCTGAAATAGCCTAATAGAAAGCAATACAAACTTCAAAGCTATAAAAAGTAGGTTTTCTTACGGTATAAAGAGAAAAGATTATACTAAATCGTGACGACGTTGTTTTCTAAGCAGGTATAATACATGAAGAAAGGGAAAAACGTTAGCAATTTCAAAGTAGCATATGAACTTGTCCACTTTTACAGTCAACAAATTCTTTTAAAACACAGACACGGGTACGTAACCAGAGAGGCATATGTAATAAATTATACTCTGCCTTTACCTGTGATGGTAGTATTAAAAAGACATATGTAATCAGAGAGCTAAAACATCTAGCACATAGCGCTAACATAAGCAGAAAGTCCGATGCTAATGCTAATCAAAACAATGTCCAAGAGGCATTAAATGAATGTCCAAAGATACAGTTTGCTGTCATTTGGAGCTTACCACTGTGCAGTGTCCACCATTTTCATATTCAGAAGAGACTGAGCCCTCGATAAGACGAAGTCTTTTAGAAAACGCTTGTTGATACTGGTGGAGGTTACTGAAGCACTCATCTTTGAAGTGTTTGGCGCAAACAAAAACCACTTTAGCCACAGATTCGGGCACATTACCATTAAAAATAAAACTTAACTACGCACTTCGAAGCGGTTCTGATGCTGGGAGACGGTGTAAAGAGTTGTGCGGGTTAATACACCCAACAACAGAACATTTTGACACTTGTACTTTTGGCATACCTAAACCTAGACTACAAACTCACAGCGAGAAATAAAGATGGCGGATTTGCTCAAAGTTTAGGCGGAAATCCATGACCAAGTTTGGCAGTTCCAGTACAATACTGTGATGTAGTAGTTCAAAAAACGTAATAGATAATAGAGAAAACTGAACGGCTTAAAAAATATGACCCAAACCATTTTACTAAAATAGCTCCACAACACATGGAGTGACAAATCTATGCTTTTTGGACTCTTAGACACTCTAAATTCACTACACAAAGCATTTAAAGGCTAAACATTTTTTCATGATGTGTCCCCTTTAAACAGTCTTATGGCTGCAGGAACAAACGATCCCCTGAACCACTCAGTCCTGCATCTTAAAGAGATCAATCTTTTACTGCAGCTGTTTCTCTGGCAGAGATGTTCACAAGTCTCTGAGCTCGAGTCCAAGTCAAGTCTCAAGTCTTTGAGCTCGAGTCCAAGTCAAATCTCAAGTCTTGGAGCTCGAGTCCAAGTCAAGTCTCAAGTCTCTTTATTATATTAAGTCTCTGGTTATAAGTGTTGCATCATCACCTACAGCGACCCATCCAACACTGCATAGCTATATATAAGGAAGTCAAAGCATGTACTATGTTATTATGACTCCTTTATCTATTAGCATACAGTATCAGCTTTGATTTTGATATATAATTAGTTTTGCAACATGACCAAAACACCAAGAATGCTTTACTCTTAAGTTAATATCTGTATTTTGCCTAGTGGCATGAACACACAGTACAGTACAGACCTTTAGGGGATTCCTAAAGGGATATACTAATTCTTAAAGGTTAATAAGTTAAAAAAAGTTAATAATTGGTTACACAGACTGTATTACATAAATTTTAACACCCTATATTTTACCGCAAACTTGCGACTATAGTTAACTTTCTAAAGAAGGTGCAATCGCTTGTTTGCTAAGAGTCAGGACCTACAGTAACATCAACACACTGAAACTATTGTATTCAGAATATAAAATATTTTATAGCACTTTTTTAAATCTGTGATTGTGTGTTAAAAGTGTTCACGAGATACCAACCTCTCGCCAGCCGTCTTCTCTGCACCAAATAGGTCACGTCTTTCACAGGTGAAACAGACAGACGTGCTGTGCATGGAAGGGAGGGGCTGTGTGTGTGTGTGTGCGTGTGTATGTGAGAGAGAGAAAGCGAGAAAGATGCGTGAGTGACATAGAGACGAAGAGAGAGCAGGGAAAAGAAATGCAGCTGAACGAATACACTGCATGTTTTAAATAGCGTAAAAAAGAAAAATGAAACGCAATATGTGACGATCGGTGTTGATTTTTTTTTCTTTTTTTGGGGTCGGTGTTGAATCTGTGGCAGGCGGAGTTTAATCTGCGGCGCACCGCCACAGATTAAACTCCGACCGCCACAGATTCGTCTATGTGTGGGAAACACTGACATCTGCAGGTTATAGGTAACGGAGGAGGGGGAATAACAGCGAGCTCATCAGTTGTTTCCTAAAAATAAACATTGTTCACGAGTCCCGCAGCTCGAGTCCGAGTCGAGTCTGAAGTCTTTCGAGGACAAGTCTCAAGTCAAGTCTGAAGTCACTGTGTGTGCGACTTAAGTCGCACTCGAGTCTGAGTCTCAAACTCGAGTCCCCATCTCTGTTCTCTGGCTGGTCAGGACATCATGGAGGGGGTGTTTTGTATTAGCCAGAATGCCCTGCAGTTTTCTCCTCATCAGTTAAATGCATAGATGAGCTTTTCGAGGTCGCAATGTGACATTAGTCCTTTAATCCTAGATATATCCTTCAGGTGATGGAAGGCTGACTTTGTTATTGCTTTTATGTGACCCTGGAGGTTCAGGTCTGAGTCCATTACTACGTGTAGATTTCGGGCGTGATCGGTAGTTTCTAGCTGTATTAACTGAAGCTGTGTGCAGACACTTGATCGTTCCTCTTTAGGACCAAAGAAAATTACTTCAGTTTTGTTTCTATTCAGCTGGAGAAAACTATGGCACATCCATCCATTGATTTGCTCAATGCATTCACTTAGGGTTTGGATGGGTTCAAAGTCACCTGCTGACATTATAATGTAAAGCTGAGTGTCATCTGCATAGTTATGGTAACTAATCTTATTGCTTGTTATAATCTGGGTGAGTGGGAGCATGTATATATTAAATAGGAGAGGCCCCTCTGCTATGATGAAAAGTTTCCTATTGACACAAATAAGTTCCTGTTCTTTAGGTAAGACTCAAACCAGCCAAATACTGTACCCTAATCCGACCCAGCTCTCCAGTCATTCCAATAGTATATTATGATCAGCATTGTCAAATGCTGCACTGAGGTCCAACAGAACCAGCACTGTGGTCCTACCACAGTCTGTATTTATGTTGATGTCATAGACAGTCTCTTTGGGTACACCCCTGGAAGTCTGGCAGACGGCCCGGTGGTCCTCCCCTAAGCACCTGGAGATCCGGCAGACAGCCCAGGAGTGCTGCCCCTGACAGGACAGGGTCGGGCGGACGGTGGTCGGGCGGACGGCCTGGGTGGCGTCCCCTGGCCGAACGGCGGATGGGCGGACGGCCCGGGGGTCCTCCCTTGAGGACCTGCAGATCCGGCAGACAGCCGGATGGACATCCCATCGCCGGGCTGAGTTCTGGCGGCTTGGAGGCCGGCTGAGAAGAGTCTGGCAGTTCGGAGGCTGGCTGAGAAGAGTTTGGCGGTTTGGAGGCCAGCTGAGAAGAGGCCGGCTGAGAAGAGGCCGGCTGAGAAGAGTCTGGCGGCGAAGAGGCCGGCTGAGTAGAGTCTGGCAGTTCGGAGGCTGGCTGAGAAGAGTTTGGCGGTTTGGAGGCCAGCTGAGAAGAGGCCGGCTGAGAAGAGGCCGGCTGAGAAGAGTCTGGCGGCGAAGAGGCCGGCTGAGTAGAGTCTGGCGGCTCGGAGGCCGGCTGAGAAGAGTCTGGCGGCTCGGAGGCCGGCTGAGAAGAGTCTGGCGGCTTGGAGGCCGGCTGAGAAGAGTCTGGCGGCTCGGAGGCCGGCTGAGAAGAGTCCGGCTGAGAAGAGTCTGGCGGCGAAGAGGCTTTAGCGATGGGGACGGGTCCTCCTTGACCAGGTGAGGAGTGGAGCTGAGCAGGAGTGGGCAGAGCCGGTGCACAGGCTGAAGTAGACCGGTCTGGCAGCAAGCGGATAGCTAGCTCTTCCTCCCCAGAATTAAACTGGTCCCGATGGCACCGCCGGCTATGGCGTGCCGGTGGGAAGGGCTCGTGTCGATGGGGTCCGGTTCTGGGAGCACAGTAGGCCAATCTGGTGCCAGCAAAAACATCCTGCTGCTCCCAGTACCTGCTGCTCCAGTACTCCACCCTGGAAGCATGCTTCCCTCGACAGTCCCATACATATTACAGGAAGAAGATCACTAAAATGAATGAAGAAATTAGCGTTAAGTTTTGGTGGTTTATATAAAGTTAAAAATAATGCTTTGTTAGGGTCCTTTGTCTGGAGAGCTAGATATTCAAAAGAGTCAAATGTGCCCAGGAATACATTTTTAAAGTTTACTGAGTTATGAGTAGATTCTATCAATGCAGACAATTCATTATTACTGTCTAACCAGGTTTCCAAAATAAATAGAGCATCTAGATTGCACTCAATTATTAAGTCATTAAAAAGAAATGACTTCCCTGACAAAGACCTAATGTTTAATAATGCTAATTAAACAGGTTTGGTGGTCAGTAGTAGAATCTTCTGAAGGGTCATCAATTTGTGATTTGGTTAAATAAGGCAGCATTTGGTTAGAGTTTTATGGTTTCTCCATCTTATAAGCACCTGAATACTACTTTCAGGGTGGCCAGACACATTCTGGTGGATAATGGGTCTAGAGTTAATGTCCGGTTCCCTTCTATATAAGATGTCAGTTATTACCAGTGGTGGTAGAGGAGAACTATATCTAGTATCAGTCCCAAAGGCCTGGTGTAGTCCAAGTCTTGATGTTAGCTGGGTTCCAATTCTAATTTGAGCATTCAGTCTGTCATAGAAAGTTTTAAAGGGAGATTCAGTAGGATGATGTTGAAGAATGCTGGAATGAATGCTGTACGTCTCTGCTTGCAGTTGTTTGTGCTGGTGGAGCTATTTTTTTCTTTTACATTTATGTTTGCTGTTGTTCGTGCCAGGGACGTTATCTTGGCTTGGTGTGGTTGTGGGGAGTTAGGGGGTGCTTGTTATCTTCTCTCCGTGTGTTTCAGCCCATGGCACATGTTTTGGAACATCCAGAGCTTTTTGATTAAGATATCAGAACATATTCAAGGTCAGGAATCTCAGTCCGGTTTGTTCAGATAAGTTCTTTGTTTGTGAAAAAAAATTTTGTACCACAAAATATTTTACAATTGTTGATAAATCTAATTGAATGGTCTGCATAGGTGTTCTTCAGGAATCTGTGAAGCATGCAAAGTCTGCTAAATCTTTTATCATTTCATAACTTTTTTCAAAAGACGTTGTTGGTTGCTAGCAATCAGAACAAGCGATTGAAACAAGCAGATGATTAAAAATGCAACAATCTGCAGTGATAACTTCACATCAGGTAAGCCTTGGCTAACAAACAAGCTAACATAGCTAACCAACACTGCAGCAGCAAGATAACTGCAAATTTTAACAGTGGGAACCAGCGAGGAATGTAAAGGTTCTGTGTCAAACCTTTTGTGCAAGCATCGTGGAAATGATAAACAAATAATTCATCTATTGTTCAGAAACATTTTATTCAAAAATCCTTTATTGATCCCAGAGAAAAATTAAGTGTTATTGTTGCTCATACTATTTAATTCTTCAAGTTGTTGTAGATCCTGATGGCTGTGGGCATGAATATCTCCTGTAGCAGCATGTTACAGCAAAACTGAAGAAGCCGCTGACTGAGGACACTGTTTTTGTAGGATAGTCCCATGAAGAAAAGGGTAAGTTAGTCCAAAATTAATAAGAAACGGTCAGCTTTACATTGCTTTGTACTTTATTTACACTGAAAATTGTACTTTTTCAGTTATATTTAGGAATCTTAATCATGATTAATTCACAGCTACCCTGGGATTAATTAGATTAAAATTTTTAATATTCATAAGAAATACTTTTAACTAGGAAATTACAAGGAGACTAGGAGGGCTAGAGGTGCTGGAATGGACCAGTTTTATCTGAGAAATGTAGAAAGTTGGATGGATCTGTAGAGACAAGGGGAGCTTAAGGCAGACAGCTGGGGGGTTGATGACTGACTGTATTTTGTAGGGTCTGATGAATCTAAGGAATGGTTTTTTAGACACAGACTTAACGGAAATGTCACGGGAAGATAACCACACTTTCTGACCTGGGAGATAGATAGGAACAGGACGGTCAATGATGGTGAAAATGGTGATGATACCTCTTGACGGTGGAAGGGCGGTGACGAAGTATATAGCAATATGGGACAAAGGACATGTAGGTATGGAGAGAGGCTGTATCAGTCTGGCTGGGGGTTGAGTACTGGTCTTGCACATACGCACATACAGGACAGGCGGAGATGTAATCTTTGATGACCTTAAAGGGAACCCCGGCTATGAAGACGTGTAGGCCCTAATAAGCCACAATTTTTCTCTTGTACCAAAATATGTTGTTAGAAACACATAAAATATTCAATTGATTTACAAATCTAAAATATTTAGTACATATTTTGACCTACTGGACAGCATTTTTTCCGCACGCAATGCACTCTGGGGGCGATGACGTATATTGGTTGCACTTCTTAGAATAGCTATTTACGCTATTGTTTGTTTACATGCTCATAGTAGTAATTATTAAGTAAAATGCCACAGTGCGCTGCTTTTGGATGCCATTTCCAGTCAAAACGCAACAATGGGAGTGATGTGAGTTTAAACTGCTTTCCTATGGACAAGAAGAAAAGAAAGCAGTGGGTAGATGCCTGTAGATGGTCACAACTTCCCAAAGATCCGCGGCTGTGTTCCAGACATTTTTCTCCTGATGCATTTGAGGGTTTTAGTTAACCACAACTATTGAAAGATCTCACCGGAGTGGCTGGGTATAAGCAAAGACTGAAACTAAATGCTTTCCCGACCATTTTCCCACACAAGGAGCCTAAATGCCCTCGGGGAGAAAGTGAAATGCCCGGTAAAAAGCGCCAAAGACAAGAGATGCTGGACGCTCTCCTGAACAGACAATCCGCTCCTGCAGTTGCCGCTTCTGTCACGTTAGGCGAACCATCGGACATGCCACTCGTCACAGATGAAGCTGATAATTCATCTCTCCAGTCAGTAAAGCAATCAATAAGTGTAACAATACAGTGCTCTCCAAATTTGACCGATGCTGCCACTCAGACAGATTCAGATACGTCAGATGCATTTCACTGTATATATATCGTTTCACTGCATATCCTAATTATCTATAAAGCACAAGACAGCTCTGGATGCTAATAATCTCCAAAATGATTGATAATTGAATAAGTTTGATCACACGATAGCTTACCGTGAACTTCTGCTGACACAAATGGGAGCTCTTGACAACAAACGCTCTCCCTCTCGGTTACAATGGAGTCGCATTTGCCGTACACGTCACAGTCACAACAGGGTCCCAAAGCTGGGCGGTGAAACCAAGGTGCAACCATTTGACGTCACTTCCCAGAGTGCATTGTGACGCTAAAAACAATGGTGACCTACAAGTTAAACTGTTTTTACAAATTTTATTTTAAAAAAGTCATCAAGAAGGTTTTTTATACCACTTTATTATAACTGATCCTAAGATTTATCTTTTAAGAGCCACAAGTCTTTGTAGCCGGGGTTCCTTTTAAGAAAGGATGGCCACCAGAATTTTCGACAGATGACAACAATGGTATGACTGCTGCCAGAATGACAGGAGAACTTGGAGATGTGGAACCAATGGATGAGACGGGATCTAGCAGAGGATGCAACATAAGTTTTGTTTAGTGGACCGGTACCTGGGTTGGGTTCAGACTGTTGAGCTTGGGATATGGCTTGAGATGCTTGAGACGTCCTTGATCTCCCAGGTCAGGGCACCCACGGTGCAACTAGGTGGAAGGATGGGCTCGAGAATAGATTCTTCTTCTGCAGGTGCATAAACTCTGGAAAGGGGATTGGGTTTAATATTCTTAGGTCCAGGGCAGTAAGAGATGGATAGGTTGAACCTACAGAAAAACAGAGACCATCATAACTGTCAAGGTTTGAGTCTTTTTGCTGTTTGGAGATAGGCAAGATTGTTATGATTGGTCCAAACCAGCACTGGGTGAACAATGCCCTCCAACCAATGGCGCCATTCCTCTAGTGCAAGTTTAATGGCCAAGAGTTCATGGTCTCCAACATCGTATCTGCTTCATGTGGGTAAAAGATGGCGAGAAAAAAAGGCCCATTACTGAAGTTTATTGTCTGATTCAGAGTATTGGGAGAGAACGGCTCCAACTCCAGTGTTGGAGTAATATGGCACTTGTTTGCACTTCACAATGAACCTCTTTTAAATAATTATGTTCTCATACTATAAAACATTGTTTTAACTTAACAGTAAATAAAAATGACTTTAAATGCAGTTTATATCTATTTGAGAGGTTGTTACAGAATAATCAAACCAGTTTAAATCAATGTATTATTCTCTAGAACTGAAATAAAGATTTCAACCAAATACAGTAAATCCTTAAAGTAAGAATATATATTTCAAGACCCACACAATTGAGACTGCCTTGAAAAGGTAACTTTTAAATTTTTTTAGTTTCAATGTTTTAATAATTATGTATTGCAGATGCACATAAATTAAATCTAATTGTTCACAAAGACAATTTCATACAACCAGAGGAGCTTTCTTTCCATTCAGAATTTCCATTTTTCAAGCATTTTCCAAATACCTTTGAGAAACATATTTAAGACATTTTGCAGTGATCTAATTTTTGCAAATGAAAAAAAAAAAAAATCAATACTGTGGGTGTGTCCCTACAGGTGGCTCCCTATGATAGGACCGCATGTAGCTGCCTAAATTTACCTGATGGTTAAGTTCAGCTGTGCACTGTGAGCTACAGATGTGAGATTTTGTTGTTAAGTTTGCTAAAAAACGGGAGTTTTTGCTGCAGCACACATCGGTATCTCTGCTGAAATTAAAGATAATTGCGGAGGAGGAACTGTCAACATTTCCTTTCCATTTTAGCATCACATCTCAATTTCATAGAAGCGGATCCCATTTCTCTGAATTGCTCTGACAATATACAGCTGATTATGTGAGGTCATGCCAAAGTGCAACAAGGGCTTAATTAAATCAGTTTGTGAGTGGATCAATTGAAAAGGCCTCTGTGGTGAAAAGCATTTGCTCTGACGGAAAGGATGAGAGCTGCAGCCCCCTGTGCAGCAAGCTAATAACCTTATAAGCTCAGAAGAATGACAAAGAAGAACTGAACCATGAAGGTTGGACAATTGCCTAAAATATAATTCATTTTCCTTTATTTTTAGAACTTGGCTTTTCTTTATTAGTTTCTAGTCTTAACTATCAGAGCTTGGCAAAAAATGTTTTCACTTTTTTGGAGCAAAGGACTAAAGCTGTAGTTTTGTGTTTAAAACTGTTTTCACTGAATCTTTTAAATTGAAAAGGGCAGTATCTCTGCAATCACTTTTCTTCTTTATAACCTGCTTCACTTTACATCAAATGTATTTGCTTCTAAATGGCTGTGCAGCCTGAACAGGAGGTTTGCTAAGAATGTAATGGTCCTTTTGGGCTTTGAGGTGAATCAAAGAGGAAAACTGAGGACATATGTCATAACTATATTGTGTTTCATTACCAAAACAGCATGTATGCACATGTGCAACTGCGCATATGAATTATTTTCATCAAACTATAAAACAATACAAGTTGTGCTAACCCTGTACATTTTTACTCTGAATGTTAGTTATGAAAAGTGAATGTCAAGCACAGGTGTGAAGTAGCATGAGAGGATAGTTTATGACATTAGACTTGCTATACGAAGGTGTTTAGCACTTAAGCATCACAGCTAGAAGGTTTCTGGTTCATATTTCAGATCTATATTACAACTGTAGGTGTGGGTTAAAACTATTGAACAACATCTAGCAACAGGAGTTAAGCTGAGAGGACAGCAGTCAGCGGAAATAGGTTTTGATAAAGTTTATTCACAAATAAAATAAATAAATCATGTTTTTGGGATCTAATTATCTGACCAAAATCAAAAACAACCTAGATGAAGTAATTTATATCAAAATCCTTTTTATAATTGAAGAAAGTTAGAACATGGAGGCTGAGAAAATGCACACTCTGATAAGATCATAACATCTAAACAGGGATTGGATCATATCAACCCTTAGAGAGCTAAGTTTCTCTGAGTTTAGGAACAACCTTCGTCAGACCGAATGAGCTGAGACCAAGGGGCAAACTGTCACGAAAACAGCAATTCCACCTTCATCCTCTAGGGGATGGCTCCATGTTAAAAATGTCAACTTCACAGCTGAAATAAACATGTTTACAGCCTGGTTCAAAAAATCATTTTAGGTTTAATAGATCAAGTTTACCGTCATGACAACTCCAAGGGGAGTAATTTTGTTATAACTTATCCATTTAGATGTAATTTAAGCTCGACACTGTGAATAATAAGGGGCATGTCCTTTTGATTGACAGGTCTCAGATGAGCCGTTAGCACTAGCATTGGTGCAGAGCCCCCCCTGCTTGCTACAGGGAAGGCTGCTTTCTCGGCCACATGTTAGATGTCTAGGCCATTACGTTTTTCTTAAATTGACCATCAGTTGCATCCGCAATGTTTATTCATTTTCGATGTTAATTGTGCACTTATTGGAAAAAGATGACTAGCTGTGGTAATGATTGCACCAGACCATCAAGAAGTCTCTGCTCCATTTTTTTGGTAAGTAAAATATTTCTGCTGTGCATTTAGGATAACACTGCTTGGTCAAAAAAGGGTTGAAATTATAAAAATTTTTCTTTCCTTTACATACTGATTATTAAAAGTTGTTTTAATTAAAATTCACATAGTTTTAGAGAAAGTTATGGACCAACAAGGCTTCATGATTTTATTTGACTAAATTATTGAACCTGCTTAGAAGGCAGAGGGGTAGCATAGTCACTTAAACGTGGTTTTCTGGCTAAAAGTGCTCACAAACCTCTATTAGCTTTGGTTAGCTCCGGGCTAGCTCAGTTAGCTTTTAGCAAATCGGCTCAGAGTTTGATGGGTGTCAGTCATCTGCCCCCACCCTGTTGGTGGACACCAGCAGTAAGTGATGCTGTCAAGCTGAATAAGGAGTCCTTTCAGGTCTTTTTGACCTGTGGGACCTGGGAAGCAGCTGATAGGTACCGGCTGGCCGAGTGGATGGTCACTGAGACAAAAGCTTGGCCGTGGGAGGAGATTGGTGAGGCCATGGAGAAAGACTGCCATATGGCTTCAAGGCGTTTCTGGTCCACCATAATGCATCTCAGGAGGGGAAAGTGGTGCACCACCAACACTGTTTATAGTGGGGGTGGTGTGCTGCTGACCTCGACTCAGGATATCATGGGTAGGATGGACCGAGTACTTCGAAGAGTTTTTAATCCTACCGGCATACCTTCCAATCTGGAAGCACAGTCTGAGGGCTTTGGGTAGGACTCTTCAATCTCTGGTGCTGAGGTGAACATGATGGTTAACAAGCCCCTCAGTGGCAAGGCCCTGGGGGTGGATGAGATTTGCCTGGAGTTCCTTAAGGGGCTGGATGTTGTGTGGCTGTGTTGGTTAATGCAGCTCTGCAATATTGCATGGACATACGGGGTAGTTTCCTTTGATTGGCAGACCAGGGTGGTGGCCCCCCTATTAAAAAATGGGGACCACACAGTGTGTCCCAACTACAGGGGGATTTCACATCTGTTCCTCCCTGGTAAGGTCCATTCTGTTCTGGAGAGAAGAGTCCGACGGATAGTCGAATCTTGGATTCTGGGAGGAACAATGCAGTTTTCGTTGTGCCAGGGTTGCCCTTTGTCACCGGTTCTGTTCACAACTTTTATGGACAGGATTTCTAGGTGCAGCCAAAGTGTTGAGACGATCCGTTTTGGTGGCCAAAGGATTCGGTCTCTACTTCATGCAGATGATGTGGTCTGTTGGCTTCGTCAAACCGTAATCTGCAGCTTTTGCTGGAGCAGTTTGCAACCAAGTGTGAAGCAGATGGGATGAAAATCAGCACCTCCAAATCAAACTATAAAACAACACAAGTTGTGCCAAATCCAAGGCCATGGTCTTGAGCCGGAAAAGGGTAGAGTGCATTCTCTGTGTCAGGGATGAAGTCCTGCCCCAAGTGGAGGGGTTTAAGTATCTTGGGGTTTTGTTCACAAATGAGGGAAAAATGGAATTGAAGATTGATAGGCACATTGGTGTGGCATCTGCAGTGATGCGGGTGCTGTACCGGCCTGTTGTGGTGAAGAGAGAGCCGAGAGGTGAATCTGTCAATTTACCGGTCGATCTACATTCCTACCTGGCTAAACCATTTATTTGGACTGACGGATGTGATCATGCTTTTACTGGTGCTGAATCTCTTTTTTGCAGTGCTCCAGTGTTGGCTGCACCAAACTTTTCCCTTCCATTTAAATTGAAGGTTGATGCCAGTCCTTTTTCTGCAATATTCAAACCCCACCAGTTAAATTATTCTGCAATTGAAAACGAAACTTTTGCTCTTCTACTCTCTCAATCCACTTGTTTTCTTATCTCGAATGTATAATCATAATCAGAGGTTGATGCGCTGGGCTTTATTGCTTCAAGAGTTCAACTTACAG
Source organism: Valencia hispanica (assembly GCA_963556495.2). NCBI lineage: Eukaryota > Metazoa > Chordata > Actinopteri > Cyprinodontiformes > Valenciidae > Valencia > Valencia hispanica. Next base: position 33,562,370 of record OY747706.1, read on the forward strand.
ATCTTGCATAAACCTGATGCTGACAACAAAGTCGCAGATGGATTATCGTGTGAGTAAAGTACTTCTTCTTTTCTTTGGACTATATTGAATAGTCTAAATAGTTGTTTTAAAAAGTGGTAAAATATTTAAAAAAAAGAAAAGAGGGTGTATTAAAAGCTCTTAGGGATTTTATTTTGGGTGGGGGGGTTGGGTGTTATGGCCTCTGGGTTACAGTGTGAGGTTGTTTGTGTGCACCTGTTATTCTTTTCTCTTTCTTTTTTGTCTTTCTTTTTAGGGAGCTGTCTCACCCTGGGTCAGCTGATAAATGACAGCTGATGACAATCAGCTTATTAGGCCAGCTGGGTTGGAGCTGATCAGCTGGAGACCAAGTATATGGACTGGTGGCAGAGAGAGAGAGACCTTCCCTTGCGCTTGACCGATCATGCTCTTCCCAGCTCACCCGATGTTACAGACAGAAATTTCTCTGTTGACTGAGTTTATTTTTATAAATAAATCCCACTTGTTGATTTTACAATGGATCCCAAGTTTTTTTTAGGTTATTAGATCCACTCTCCTTCCCCTTTTAATTTTCTTGTTAAAGCCCTAACGAGCCTGGGACGTAACAGGCAGATTGGTGCTGCATCTGCGGTGAGGCGGGTGCTGTACCGGCCTGTTGTGGTGAAGAGAGAGCTGAGAGGTACCTTCATCTATGGTCACAAGCTCTGGGTAGTGACCGAAAGAATGAAATGACTGTTATAGGCGACAGAAATGAGTTTCCTCCCCATGCTGTCTGGGCTCTCCCTTAGAGATGGGATGAGAAGCTCAGTCAGGGGCTCAGAGTAGAGCCGCTGCTCCTCCACATCGAGAGGAGCCAGTAGGGGCATCTGGTTAAGATGCCTCCTGAACGCGTCATTGGTGAGGTCTTCCGGGCATGTCTACCAGGAGGAGACCCAGAGGAAGACCCACGACATGCTGGATGTACTAGGGTTCTCAGCTGGCCTGGGAAAGCCTTGGGATTCCCTCAGAGGAGCTGGCCCTATTGGCTAGGGAGAGGGAAGTCTGGGTCTCTCTGGTTAAGCTGCTGCCCCTGCCACCCGACAGGGAAACCTTTTTTAAGGAAAGCTGTGGGTAGGATGTCAAGACAGCAAGAGGAGGAGCTTAATTGGTTAATAATTTCTTCTAGGTTTTTTTTGGTTTAATTCATCGAATTCTGACAGTTTTTCTACATTGGTGTTAGCTGGCTATAGTATTGGTGGTCGGTTTGGTGCTGCGGTACAGACCGACTGTCTAATTGTTAGAATTTTTTCTGTGAAAAAGCTGGCAAATTCATTGAAGGCCCTGATAGAGTTTAGTTCAGGGGCTACTGTCACTGGAGGATTAGTTAGTCTTTCTACTGTTGCAAACAGAGTCCGTGCATTATTAATGTTTCTGCTAATGATTTCAAAAAAGAAAGATTCCCTAGCTTCTTTCAAAGATAACTGATATCTGTTCAGTCTCTCTTTGTAGATCAAACAGTGAACCTTGAGTCGGGTTTTCCGCCATTTTCTCTCGGCTTGTCGACACTCCCTTTTTTCATTACGTACCAGTGGATTGCTTCTCCACTGAGACTTCTTTCTACCTGAGACTACTTTCACTTTATTCGGAGCAATGGCATCAATGATGTCTGAGATTTTCACAAGGAAATGATCTACCAGCTTGTTTACAGAGTTGGAGTTGGGAGATGAGGGGGATGTGGTGGAAGGGTAAATACTTTAAAGGTTTCAATTGAACTGTCCCCAAGAAAACCATTTTTTACAGTTATTTTACTGTGGCTAGATATTTTAGCAGAAATTGTACTTTAAAAAAAAACACAGAAATGGTCAGATAACACTATCAATTACCGAGATGTCAGATATATTTAAACCTTTGCTGATAATTAAGTCCAGAGTATGTCCTCTGTTGTGTGTTGGTTGTTTGACATGCTGGGTCAGGCCGAAGTTATGAGTGTCACCTAATGTTTTAGCTAGTCTATCCTGGGGGTTGTCAGTATAAATGTTGAAGTCCCCCACACCGATTAATTGGTCATAATCAATACATATTCCTCAAAGAAGGTTGCCGAAATCATTAAAGAAGTTATAGTTAACTTTTGGGGGTTTATATAAACTTAGGAATAGAGCTTTTTTAGGCTCATTTATCTGAGTGGCTAGGTATTCAAGAGTCAAATGTGTCCAGGAATACCTTTTTAAAGTTAAATGAATTGTGAAAAATTGTGGCTACACCTCCAACTCGTCTGTGTTTCCAGCTCTTACTTAAGAAATTGTAATTTGGAGGAGTAGATTATATCAGTACAGATGTTTCATTATTTATATCTAGCCAAGTTTAAGATAAAAAAAGGGTGTGTAAATTATGCTCAGTGATGAGTTCATCAATTAGGAGTGACTTTCCTGACTTTCCTGACAAAGACCTAATATTTAATAAAGCTAATAAAGCTAAGTGATTTTATAATTGGTAGCTGAACTTTCTGACAGGTGATCAACTTGAGATTTGTTTTATTATAAATGTGTTTGGCTTTAATTTTTTGTTTTATTTTGCTAATAATGACTTGAATTATTTTTTTAGGGTGTCCGGACAACTTCTGGGAGATGGTGGGAGTGGGATGACTGTCCGGTTCCCTTGCACATTGGATGTCCGCAATAACCAGTTCTGGCATAGGCAGAGTACATCCAGTGTTAGTCCCAGAGCCCTGGTGTAGTCCAATTTTCTGTGTTAGTTGTCACCCAATTCTAATTTGTGCTTTCAGTTTGTCTGAGAAATCTCTAAACGGAGAGTCATTAGGGGTTGATGAGTCTGATGACATTGGGATACTTGAATCTTGAATCTTGATCTTTACTCGCTACTGGAAATGTTTGTTCTCTATCAGTCCTTGTAAGTGTCTGGGAGGTAGGGATGGGACGATACACTGAAACTCACGATACGATACACCTCGATATGTCAGAGTCACGAAACGATACGTCACGATACGATATCAAAAAAGAAAAAAATATTACTGTATAATAACAACTTGTTTATTTTTGTTTCAGTTGCACACAGGGAAACACAAGGCTTAACAGGCCAAACACAAACAAGAACACTTCCTTAGTGCTGCTCTAACCCTAGGTTAAGTTATCTCAGCACTGGTTTTTCTTCAAAAAAACTAACATATCAACATCTTCTGGTGTAATCAGTGATCTTTGAGCAGACACAATGTCTCCTGCCATGGAAAAGACACGCTCACTGGGCATTGACGTAGCAGGAATGCAAAGGTAGGCTTTGTCAAGGGGGGCAAGTATGGGGTAAGCATATGCATTAACTTTCCACCACTCAAGTGGGCTATTGTTGAGTGGGATAGGAATCCCACTTCTGTAGGAGAGTATCTCCATTTCAATCCCTCTGCTGGACTGCACTGTCTCAACAGTAGTGTAGGAGTTCCCAAGGAGATCTTCTAATGCCGTGTTCTTTGGTGGGGGAGGCTGTGTCACGTCCTGCATCTGCCTTTCTCCTTCTACTGGCTCTTCCTGGCTCTGCCCTGCTCCCTGTGCTGCCTCAACCATGACTTTGGCCTGCTCTGCTGCTGCCCCTGATGTTGAAGCACTGGCCCTAATGGTTCTTTCATCAGTGTAACTGGTCTGAAAAAAATAATAAAAATAGAACAACTAGCTCAAACATTTCTGTCTTTCAACCCTTCACTCCCTCTCTGTCTCTCACAGACGCACGCACACACACACACACACACAGTCTCTCTCTCTCTCATCGACTAATAAAAAAAAACAAAAAACATGAGAAATAGGTTTTCAGGCTCTGGCCTACACATACAGAGTTACACACACGCACAGGACACCTAAATTTTTTTCCAATAAAAATTAGCCTACCTGGTTGAGCTGCTCATGAAGTGCTGAAGCTTTTTCACGTATTCGGGCATAGATGGACTCGCATTGTTCATCATTCAGATGGGACAGGCTTCGGAATCGTGGGTCAAGCTCTGTGCACTGCTGCAGCATGTCATCACAGTCCTCGGAGTACCGGTCCGAGATGTCGAGTAGGATAGCGCTTTTCATGTTGGCGATGGTCTGTGTGTCATTTTTGTCTGGTGACATGCTTTGCTCAATCATGAACTTCAGTGGCATTATCAGTGAAACAGTGGCCTATTTTTTATCACAGACAACTGTTGTGGCTGTCTTCAGTGGCTTAAGCAGTTTCACTGTCTTCTACATCTGATATATCAGTGTTATCCAGAGTGTCGATTTCTCTCGCATTTCTTCTGATTTCTGGGCAGCTCAGCGCTGCTGAGACAGCTGCTTGTTGCTCCAGGTAGCGCACCAGCATGTTGTACGTGCTATTCCACCTGGTCTGGACATCAGTGATGAGTTTATGCCGAGGCAGCTCCAACTGGGTTTGCTTGTTGGTCAGGACGGCGGTGGCCGTGGTGCTCTTGTGAAAAAATGTAGTTATTTTTCACACACAACCAAGAAGACGCGAGACGCGGGATACAGCCAAGCCTCGCTTACTGGCCAGATTCACAACATGCGCCAAGCACTTGATGTGAGGGTGGAGACCACTCTCTCTCACAGCAATGTCCATGTTGCTCGCGTTGTCTGTGACACAAGCAATGGTTGTGTGTGGCCTCGTTAGCTCCGACTCACTCAGTGCATTTCTCAACACGTGAGCTATGTTAACACCAGCATGAATTTCACTTAGCTCACGAGTTTGCAACACAAAGCTTTTACTCTCCCATTTCTCGTTGATGACTTGTGCTGTGATGGTGATATAACTCTGTGTTGCACGCGAGGTCCAGCTGTCAGTGGTCAGGGCGACGCAGTCGGCATTTGTTAGACACTCTTTAAAGCTTTGTTTGGTTTCATTGTAAATTTCCGGGATTTCCTTCTCTGAAAAATGTCCTCGGCATGGCATCTTAAACTTGGGCTCCAGCACCTTGAACATTTGGATGAATTTTCTGTTCTCTACAATGTTAAATTGAGCCATGTAGTCCGCTATGAACTCGGCAATGAGCCTGGTTATCTGTGTTGCACGCGGACTTGCTGGTGGTAGAGTTGGTGTCAGTGCTTGTTTCATGGTCAGCTGTCCCTTCGGTAGGCTCGTTTTCTCCGGGGCCGTCTTCACATTTTTATGGTGACGTTGAAGGTGGTGGTTCCTGTTTGTTGTGTTGGAGGTGGTGTACGGAATGACAGCATAGCATAGCTTACACACAGTCTTAGTCTTGTCAGTTACTCTATTGCCGTCTTTGTCTTTTTTAATGAGAAAGCCAAAATACTGCCAGACAGATGAGTTGTATCCAGGCGGAGCGTCCTCAATTTCGACCTCATTTGACTCCATTGTTCGGCTGTTTGGGGGCAAGGCAGTTGGTGCTAATGCTAATATTTGTTTGCTCACTGTAGCCTGCAGCGTTGTTGCAACATGTGCTGTGACTTGACATAACGACGCACTGCACCATTGCCTGGATATAATTTTTTTTTCATTTAGTTTTACCCTGCTTGATCAGCAGATGGTGCTTCCAGCCTGCCACCATAGACTGTATTCCTGCCCCACATACATACACACACACATATACTACACTAAATTATTTTTATACTACACAAATCATGCAGCAGTGCTATCTAGTCTTTATTTTGCGATCCATTTTCTTCGACCTCGATGCATTTCGTCACGTTTTGTAGCGCGATATTTCGCCAAACGATATTTCGTCCCATCCCTACTGGGAGGGTGGTGTAATCTTGACGTTTTGTGTTTCTTCTCTGATAGTGTCCACAGGCTGTGCCTCAAGGTCATCTTTTGCGAGCCTTATCAAGTGCTTATTCAGATAAGAGAAAATATTTGAGGTCAAGAGTCTCTGTCCAGCTCTGTTAAGATAACGCTCATTTGGCTTGAACAAGTGGTTTGCACATCCAAATATTTTAAAGTTATTAATAAATTGGGATGGATTTTGTCTGGATTTTCTCTGATATTTCTCTCATTGTACTCTTGGGGCAGCTGATAACGCTAGTGTTCTGGCGACAAAAGTCTTCTACACCATTAATTGATCCGTCATGTATGATGAGAACTTTTGGTGGTGGGGGGGGGGTGTTGTTACTTTCCTATATGTCCACTTCATCTGGATGGATTTTTCCTGGTGAGCTTGACTGGTCCCAGGGGCTGTGTTGACTTTTGGGGGAACTGAGGGCTGCAAATCTGTTTCTCAGCAGTATTCCAGAGGGAGTGATATCCCCTGCTCTGGGTTGTGGGTTATTTCGTTTCTTCTTCCTGGGAAGAGAGAAAGCAGGTGTAGATTCAGTGCGCTTTTAAGCCGGCCAGTCTTTGTCGAATTGGGAACGGGGTGCTCTACCCGTTAAATGCATTTTGGCTGGAGGAGTAGCGTTGTTCTGTGGCTTCTGTGCGAGACTGTTGGACAGAGAGAACAGTGGGCTGCCAGGTTCTTCCTCCCTGCGTGTAGTCATCGGTAAAGCTGTTGGTGTAACTTCCTCTCGATTGTTTAAATTCTCTGGAGCAGTTTCTTAAAGTCCTCAGCTGAGCAAAATGCCATTTTGTTAATCCACAGTCCTTCAGAATGTAATCCAAAAAAGAGATCCAATCTAATAAAGTGACTCCAGTGGCTGGGTGTATAAAGTAACTAAGAAAAAAGCCAAAGAAATGCTAAGAAATGAAAATAAGAAAAGAGAATAGGTCTAGAGATCAGGAGAGGTTGGGAGAGGCTGCTCCTCCTTCAGCAACCAGAGCAGAAAGGATGAGATAAGCAGAATACAATGAATGGATGAATAGATCACAATCATCCTGCCTGTTTTTGGGTCTTCTTCACATCAGCAGTTGTTAATGTTCTTTATCTGTTACTTGTACACATGTCTTTTTTAAGACTCAGACACCCTCCCAGTTCCCATACTACCTAGGTCTCTCAGGTCATTGTCAGATCCTCCTTTTACCTGTCCCTTTAGCCTTTGTCTATAGGATACTCTCAATTTACTTTTGTTGTGAATGTATATTTGGGTTCTTAATGTAACTTTGCACATTTGCTTTTTTCATTCCCAAATTATGGAACAGTTATTTTCTAGTTATTTAAATCTGTTATGTGGTGACTCCCTTCAAACAAAACCTAAATTATTCAATCCTATCTATGTTCCAGCTTTTTTCCTTTGAATGTTAAATCAACACCAGTTTTATTCTCTGAATGGATTGCTGCAGTAGTTTATGTTTCTTTTTGTTAAATGGTTGGAACTTTTCTTTGACCTTGAGGCAAAGTTTTTTTCACACTTTGACTTCAAAACTCAAAGTTCTTTTTAAACATTAATTCAACAACATTCTAAATCAACAGCCAGACTCATCTGTTTAGCTTAGCCATGACCTTTGTAGATTATTATTAAAAGCTATTTTCTAAATCAGCCAAAGTTGCAGTCTGGCAATATCATACGTTACATTTTAAACTTAAGTCTAAGGAGCTGTTTTTGTGTTCACACAGTTAGGCAGCTTAATTCTGTAGTTTACAACCTATTATTTTAGGTTCACTACTTGAGGAGGGTAGCAAACTTACCAGCACCCATCCAAAATTGATTTGTCCAACATTAATTCCAAAGTAGATTAACATCGATTGAATTAACCTTTTGGTGTGAGTTGCCTGATGCAACTGTCAGATTGTATTGTCTTCCCAGTGATGTCACATGAAGGTTCAAAGAGGAAAGATTGACAAATGACAGTGGTGGGGTTTACTGAAATGATTGAAACCACTTTAAAAAACACATTCACAAATCTGGATAGTTCTTCTTAAATAGCAATCAGAAGACCCAAAGTTAAATGTCCTGTACTGACAGTATATCTCTTGAAATATATTTCCTATTTGTAACCCAACTTTCTGGCTCCAGACAAGATAATACCCATTGATGAACACCTGCTTCAATTAATTGACCCAACAGCTGATTGCGCAATTGCTGGTGATTGAAGTCACAATTTTATTTACTAGAACGCCACATCATACTCTTCTTTCTTTAATAAAAATTATAAAAAGACTAAAGACAAATGGTGTCATTTTGTCCCATGCCAGTAGGATCTGTCATGGGCCCAGATTAAATCACCTTCCTCAAATTTATCAACTCCAGTGCGGGCCAGATTCAGATTCACATACCTTCCTGGTCTCTGTAAACTCAGCTTCCTTCCGATTTAGTTAGTTAGGGAGTTAAAACTCCCTACTGCTGATATACTCAGTTTTGTCAGAGCAATTTCAGCTATCTAGTGTCTGCGTTAAATTATAAAAAATATATATATATATTTTTGTTGTCTAGTATTTTTTTCTAGGCAGTTTTGACAGTGTGAAAACTGTTTCAGGAGATCAAGCAAATGCACCAAAAAGCCAAATCTTTCTGCTGACCTTCAGTTGGCAAAGCTCAAATAAATTAAAAAAGTTCCATATCAACTAAGAACGACCTGAAATTCTAAAACGTTTACTTTTCATATGCTCAAAGCCCTGCAAACTTTGTAAAAGCATTCTTTGTTACCAAAAGGAGAGTAATTTGCTGATGAAGATGACAAAACCCTTGCCGTAGTTTTTCATAAAAGGAGTACTCAAATACAAGATACTTTCAAGCCAAGCATCCATTCTATATTGAAGGCCAAGTTAATAGAACAGGCAGTCACCAGGGTAACCAAAACATGTAAAAAAAAAAAAAAAGATACTGTGTAAAATCTAAGAAGCAACTTTAGACAAGCATGCAGGGAACTGAAAGATTGGTTTAAATACTTGGTCACAGAAAGTGTAAGGAGACTTGAAAGAAAAGTAAAAAAATGCATGAAAACAGAAAAGAACCCTTGTCTTTCTAAGTTTGGCTTCTCCTTACTTCTCTTGAACATCATGTCAGTGACCTGATCATCTCAAAATGTGAACTCAGACTCAGCATGAATGTCATTAATTTTAACATTTGAATAATTTAGTTATGCCATAAGCAACTAATGAAACTAGAATGACGTGTACAAATCTGAATTTGGTAAATTTCCAAAATTGTACATAGGTTCAAATGTATACATCTTAATTTTCGGTCAAGTAATCCCTAGCAAATTACAAAGAAATATATTTTTGTTGTCCATCATTCTAGGTTTTGTGACCCACATCCAGAAAAATTGGAGTAACAGAATGTAAAGGTAAAAGGTGTTCATTTACAATAATGTACAAAACTGAGGGTGGCTTCCAAGTTTGTGATTCAGCAGCATCTGGAGGGGTACAGGGAAGCGGTTAGAGGGAGTGAAGGTCAAATACTGAGATTAATCTTAAAACAGGAAGGATGAGTGAATATATGGAGTTAAATCAGGGCCATAATGTTTGTGTATTTGAAAGAAATATTTGAAACTGAAAATATGTAAGCTGAAAACAAGTCACATTTTTATTGTGAACTTTGAAAAACAAAAACATGGGTTAAGAATAAAATGGTATTGAAGGTTTATAATCAAAATTTCAATGGTATTTTTATTTTGTAATTTTCTGAATATACTTTAATTAAAAAATGTTCATTATTTTATATTTTTTCCTTCAGTTTCAGATGTTATTTTTTCAGATTCAGATCATTCCAATTAAGGGCAAAACAGTTCTTCTATATTAAGAACAGTTTCACATTTTTATTCCAGCTTCAGATCCTTTTTCTACACTTTCAGATTCCAGTTTTTCAGTTTCAAGCTTTTGGCCCTGATGTGGCGTGGTGGGCGGGGCTACACAGAGAGGGGAGTGGAATCATGAGTGGCAGCAGAAGCAGGACGCTGAAGACATTCCCTCTATCATGTTGCATTCAGGAAACGTGGGAATACGTTACTTTAAGCTTCCAGTAAAAAAAATACAAATCCTTTTTTATAATTACACAGTTTAGTGTTAGTTAATCGCCATTTTTATTCTTTTAAAAAGAAAAAACTCGTTTTAGCAACATTAAAGGCTAACATTATAATTCAGCCTGTTGTGCCACAGATAGGTAGGATTTGGCTACGAATAGTTATGAATAATTGCAAAGGGCAATTAAGATTAATAAGTTTATGTAAAAATTACCAAGTTTATGGGCACCACCTGGTGGATTCCAGGAATATATATAGCCAAATTGTTCAGTCTCAGTTTTTTTACCTGCCTGATAAGGCTGAGGTAATTAAACAACATATGAAGGAATAAGTTCTTGGCGTTCTTTGAACAGCAAGTTAATACACCAAAATACAAGAGTTTATTACAAAAAGAATTCAACTTTCAGTTAACATGCTTTAATCAAGAAACTGAAACTAGTAACACACAACTAAACCACTAAGAAAAGAACAACAATACTAACACCCAAAAGTAAACAGTAAAAGTGATAAATATACACAGAAATAGAAACAATAACTAATGAATTGATAATGATGTCGCAGTTCAGAATGAATATGTTGTGCCACAGATATGTGGTTTTGGCTATGAATAATTATGAATAATTGCTTAGGGCAATTATTAATCAGATTAATAATTTTATGTAAAAATTACCACGTTTAGGGCACCACCTGGATTCCAGGAATATCAATAGCCTAATTGTTCAGTCTCAGTTTATGTTTATGATTACCTGCCTGATAAGGCTGAGATAATTAAAACAATATATGAAGGAATAAGTTCTTGGCGTACCTGAACAGCAAGTTACTACACATGTAGGTGAAATAACAACAGTTTTCCAAAATACAAGAGTTTATTACAACAAGAATTCACTTTCAGTTAACATACTTTAATCAAAAAACTCACCAAACTAGTAAAACACAACTAAACTACTAAGAAAAGAATAATGATAAAACTCACACTCCGAAGTAAAACAGTAAAAGTGATAAAAATGCACAGAAATAGAAACAAACAATAAATTGATAATGTCACAGTTCAGAATGCGATTAGTTTAAGACTAATCAGCAGATTCTGGTTTGTTTTCAAACCACCAATTCACAATGCAAAGCAGAAGTGAAGAAAAACATTGTTTGGAAGAAGCAATGTTTCATTAAACCATTTGCTGAATTAGAAATCAATAACCTTTAGATAATTGATTCTATTTAATGGATCGGTCACCGCAGTGATTGATCTAATTTAATATTTAGACTTTGTTGATGTTAACGGCTGTACCAATTATGTCGATCTAATTTAGTATCCTGACGGTCTCAAAGATGACTTAAAAGATTAGTTTAGTGCTTAAACTATCTGTTTAAAGTCGATCTCTATTTTGAATAGCATTAACGGCAGTCTTTATTGTTCATGAATAAAGTGCCATCAAGGGCGGGCCCACGTGGTTCGCTAGAGCATGTAGCTTACAGCTAACTCGCGTGGTGGTGCTTAAAGTCGCGCTGGATCATTTATTAAACATCAAACGAAAAACTGTCGGATTGAGTAATTTAGGTTGCAGGATATAAATCGACTTTCCATCGGAAACCTCGAAAATCACTGTTTAAACCTCCAGGCCGACCGGCCTGTTTGTACCCGAACAATAAATGAAATCTTACACAAAGTAACAAATCACAGTGAAAATAAACAACCCTTAAATCTAGTTTAAACTAACATAATCTCGCCTCTCCCCAGACAGACCTTATTGAACGGTTAAAGTTCTCCAGGTTGCTCCGTGGATGATGGGTGAAGTCAAAACAACGTTAGCCCGCAGCCTAGCCACAGCTACGGTCCGTTAGCAGTGGGAGGATTATAGCTGTTGAATCGCGGGTAGCATTAGCTCGGAACGTCGTGTCGTCCTCTTCGGCTTGCTAAACAGCGATCAGCTGCACCTCAGTTCACCAACACAGTACCTTCTCTGCAGGTTCAAGATAGCATTGTCCCAGGCTTTGTCGCGGTGGGGTAACGCTCCAGTCTCGACCCGGTTCTGTGGCATTCGGTAGCTGTTAGCGGCTCGCTTCATACGGCAGCATCTGTTCAGAAAGCAGAGCTCAAGGCGGAACAGTGGGGTTTATCTCAAAACACTGGGTTTGATTCACCTGATTGATCAGCAGAATTGTCGTCCTCGGAGTGAGTTCCTCTCAGAACTCGCGTCTTTTCCCCTCGCCAGCGAAGGAAGGATTGGATCTCTCCTGGCGCTGTTTGGCTGAAAGCCAGAACTGGAGAGGGTGTGAAAATCTGAGGCGGTGCCTTATATAACCTCTGGTCTTCTTCTCCTCCTGTCAGAGCTAGAATGTGGGTTAGCGCCACCCAATGGCTGTGTGTCCCCAACAATGTTTGCTTAAAGACCAAGGCTTGTATTGAAGAGTTTTGGGAATTAAGCTAAATTAGTTTTAAATTAATTGTGGTTAGTTTAAGACTAATCAGCAACTTCTGGTTTGTTTCAAACCACCAATTCACAATGCAAAGCAGAAGTGAAGAAAAACAAATCAAATCAATAACCTTTAGATAATTGATTCTATTTTATGGATCGGTCACAACAGTGATTGATCTAATTTAATATTTAGACTTTATGTTGACGTTAATGGCCGCACCAATTATGATCTAATTTAGTATTTTGACTTACCAAGGAGGCGGTTTCAAAAATGACTTAAAAGATTAGTTTTAGTGTTTATCTGTTTTAAAGTCAATCTCTATTTTGAATACCATTAATGGCAGTCTTTATTGTTCATGAATAAAGAGCCGTCAAAGGCGGGCCCACGTGGTTCGCTAGAGCATGTAGCCTACAGCTAACTTACGTAGAGCTGCTTAAAGCCGCACTGGTTCATTTATTAAACAAAGGAAAACTGTTGAATTGAGTAACTCAGGTTGCAGGATATAGAACGACTTTTCATCGGAAATCTCGAAAATCACAGTTTAAACCTCCAGGCCGACCAGCCTGTTTGTGCCCAAACAATTAATGAAATCTTACACAAAGTAACAAATTACAATGAAAATAAACCCTTAAATCTTGTTCATCTTAAACTAATCTCGCCTCTGCCCAGACAGACCTTATTGAACGGTTAAAGTTCTCCAGGTTGCTCCGTGGATGATGGGGGAAGATCAACAACATAAGCCTCTCTGACTTGGCTAAACAGCAATCAGCTCCACCCTTTCTTCACTGACAGTACTTTTTCTGCATGTTCAAGATTGCATTCGTCCCAGGCTTAGTCACAGTGGGGTAATGCTTCAGTCTGGATGCGGTTTTTCTGTCACTTGAGGCAAAAGGCAGAGGAAAGTGAAAATGCTTGTGGAACTAGGAAGAGGGCACTGAAAATGATTGTGTAACTTGGGCAATGATGTACAAAACAGGGGAAAAACATTTGTATTCAAAAATAGCAGTTTCTCAACAGTTTTAGGTTTTAAGCAATTCCTTTTTTTTTTGACACCACCTCATCAGCCTTTGAAAACACTCTTTCACAAGGCACAGAAGATGCCAGCGTACACAAAAACACAAGTGCTAGACTATATAAATTGGGGTACTACAATTTTTGCTTTCCCCAATACTCCAGGGGGGGTTCCAGCCTGCTAATATTTGGCTCTCACACAGGGGAAATCCTCCTCTTCCTAGCTGGCTTCATTCTCTCACTTATGTCACTCTCCTAAATTAGGGTGACCATATTTTGATTTCTAAAAAAAAAAAAAAAAAAAAAAAAAAAAAACACATTGGCACAGTCCTGAAACACTGTCATGACTGTGACCAGACTTTTGATTTTAACATATTTAAAGCATGCATTCTCCATGTGGTTGAACAGAATGAACAGTTTAATAACAAACTTCAGATGGGCTTTCACAAGTGCAAAACTGACTTAAAAATCTCTAGAAATTAATAGAAACAATTATTCCAAATTAGAAAATGTACCAAAAACAGAAATAGTTCGCTTTACTGGACAAAAATCTGAAATAACATTCTAAGTAAACAGGTATTTTCTTTTTAATGTAATAAAATTATAAAGCAGCATTCTCAAAAACAATGCCTGCTCCATTTTTTTGATTTTATCTTCATCCTCCTCAGTTAGTTTATAGATGAATTATTTTAGATTTCGTTTCCATGTGGACCTACTAGATCTTTGGCACTTTTGTCACACAAAGAAACACATATGCCAGCTCTGTTTGTCTGTAAAGCTACACTTGCTCTTTAATATAAAACAGTCACAACGCTGTGCGCGCAGCACGGCCAAGGGCAAAGTGGTGCAGCGCATAAAAGCCCGCTGTCTTACGTCTATGAAACGGTTCAGAACCATCCACGAAAGCATCTGATGAGAGGAAATGTGTCGTACTGCATGCATCGGACCAGTCAATTTAAGTATTTCTATTAGTCCCCTTAAAAACGATGAAAACCAGGACATTTTCATCAATCTATAAAATCCCCCCCGGACACCCTGGACAGCACGTGAAAAGTGGACATGTCCGGGGAAAACAGGACGGTTGGTCACCCTACCTAAAGCTTATTCTCTCCTTACTCTCCTAAATCTTCAAACAATTTGTCTCTATACTCTCAAAACTATCTCCAAAATATCTAAACGCTAACTAAACTAACTTATCCAAACTCCAAACTGACTGCAACTCCCCTACAAAAACCCACATTTTGAATGGAGCCTGAGGGGATTTATATTGCTGTCAAACCACTCCGCAAACTCTGAACCAGTGTCGTGGTACAGCCCGGCAGAGGGGCTTTAGACGTCATGGTTTTCGGCTCCTCCCCTAAATGAAGCAGGCCTCGATACGCGCTTTGTGGAAATGCCCTCTCCACTGCTCGACACCAGCCTCGTAGCCTCAGCACACCATAACATCACTAGTCACAACACTATGCCCCATGGGAGAGATATTAACCAATCATCTTGTGTTTTAGGTTGTTCATTTATCACATAATGCACGACTATCTCATAATTTTGTCAATATTGGGTGGGGTGCGGGACTCCTGACACATGGGGAACAGATTTTCGCACAAGACATCATTGCCCACCATCTTTCAGTGAGATATAACGCACGCTATTTCGGGAGTATGGGAAATGTCCATTTCTAAAGAAGTGGTTGGTAAAAATGCTCATAATTGATTAATCTTACAGCATAATTTGTACACAGTACTAACTGAAACCTGAGCTTTAGTGGCTACGCTTGATGCATTCTCTACCAATCACGTAATAATGCAGTGCAGGAGGTGTTTAATAGGTTATGTTCATTCCCACGTTTCCTGAATGCAACATGATAGAGGGAACGTGTCAGCCTCCTGCTTCTGCTGCCACTCATGATTCCACTCCCCTCTCTGTGTAGCCCCGCCCACCACATCACATCACATCATGGCCAAAAGTTTGAAACTGAAAAACAGGAATCGGTGATGCTTTAGTATAAAGGACCCAAATGCAGCAAAGTACAATTGAAATGATTTAATAGCAACAAAACAAAGAGCAAGGGACTTACAGAAACTCGGGAGGGTCAAAAATGAGGGAACAGGAACCAGGCAGGGAAATAAGACAAAGACCCAGCGAGTTGTGAGTGAGTGAGGGCTGTATATATACTGAGGGGGAGAGTGAGGATGTGAACAGAGAAAGGGCTGAGGACTAATTAAGAGAAGCGGTTGCAGCTGAGAGGGAGTGAGCAGGTGGAAATAATTAGTAGCTGGGACAGAAGGCAGAATGGCTAGGGAAACTGGGAGGAAGACCAGGAGCAAAACATAAGGACTAGACAGAGGATTATACTGAAGAGGAATTAAATATAACAAAACTAACTGGGACTAATAAAGGATAAGTGTCAATAGGAATTTGAGAAAAAAATTAGATGAACACAGACAAGGGCAACCAAACACAAGAGCACCAGGGGGAGACAAAACGGAGTGGAAGGAAAAACTCTAACTCAAAGCCCAAACACCCAAGGAACCCAACAGAATGTGAAAGTGTAGAAAAAGGATCTGAAGCATGAAGAACAATCTGAAACCGTAAAGCACTTTTTGCTTTAATTAGAAAGAGCTGAATCTTAAAAAATATAATCTGAAACTGAAGGAAAAAAATTCTTAAACTTGAAAAAAATATATAAAACTGAACATTTTGAATTAAAGTATATTCAGAAAGATACAAAATAAAAATACCATTGAAATTTCAATTAATATAAACATTCATTACATTTAATTTTATTTTGAACCCGATTTTTTCTTTTTCAATGTTCACAATAAAAACTTGACTTTCGTTTTCACCTTACATATTTTCAATTTCAAATATTTCTTTCAAATACACAAACATTATGGCCCTGATTTAAGCCATTTAAATCCATTACATAACAAAAACAATGGCAGACTACATGTTTGTGATCATGATTGTGCTTGCGCTTTTTGTTTTCTGGTTGTGTTTAGTACTAACCTAGAAGCTTTATGTGCATGTGACATTCTCCATCTTTACAGCCACTTACAAATGTGTGTGTGGGGGGGTAAAAATGGCCTTTTGAATAATTTGTTGGTTTCTCCTTTTAGATTAAAATATTTCTGAAAACAGTCCCATGTGGATCCAGGTGTTTTTGAAAACAACAAGCCGTTTTTGAAAAAAAAAAGAACATTCCAATGTGGACTGGTCTTCAGACACTGAGTCAAGAAGCATGCTGTGAGAAAGCTGCAGTGCAGTCTATAACTGAAGTAGAATTCCCAGAAGTTGTTTCTTTACTTTGATTAAAACTCAATGTCTAATTGAATCTTTTGACCTTCATTAACACTTGTAGACATGTTGACATGGCCTAATAATATTCATTCAACATCAGAGCACGAGTTCAAGGAATGTATGAGTACGATGACTTAAATCAATTACTGAATAATCAGTCTATTCATCCCCTTCTTTTCTTTATCGCATGACTCCGAAAGATGTAGTCTACTTTCCTATTAATCTTTTAAATGTCCAGCTCTGAAGTAAATACATTACATGCAACACCTCTGTTTTATTAGTTATTGATTCCTAAAAACATATTTCATTTAACAATAAACTACACACACACACACACACACACTCACACACACATATATATATATATATCAATCAACAAAAAACAGGAAATGGACGAATAAGGAACCAAAATCAATAGTGTAGTCGTTACCTGCACAAATTTTCCTCCCATTCATCCTTATTTTTAAATCTGTGTTGCAGTATTGGGTCTGTGGATATAATCTATGTCGCAGAAGTGGCTGTCTTTGGCTTTTGCCTCAAAATAAATTGTCCTCTGTACTGCTGTCGTAGCAACGTTTTCTCAGAACTGTTTTAGACGAACTGCAAACCAAGCCTTGTGGTGTTCTGGTAAATGGTCTCCAAATCTTCTCTGCACTGTGTGACAACTGAGAGCAAAGATGGATTTTGTGAAATAAAATGCTTTAGGGCAGTGCACCCTGAGATCTGACCTTTATAGCCTCAATTCCCACAGCTTTTATAACAAAAATGCTTAACTTGAGCTCAGATGTTAAAAATGTATTTTCCAACAATATAAGTTAGCAATAAAATCCTTCAATACATACTTAGATATGTTTGAATGCATACTTCAATTTAAATGTGTTATGTATTATGCTGTTCTTTTAACTCATGCAATCGTATTTCAATTTACAGCTTCTTATTTTGTACTACAGCCCTGCCCATGCGTTAAATTGCTTCTGGCAGTAGCACTCTCTTGGGCACTAAGTAGGTTCTTCCAACTGTAACATAGAATATTCTACCTTTAAACCTGAATAGGCTTTAAAATATGGGGCTAAGAGTTGAGATCTAAAATGGAACTAGTTACCACAGAGGTTTACCACAGGAAAAAATTGACCTCTGGGGTTGTTGGATGAGAGTCTCGGAACTGTGTAGCATAAGTCACTCCCACAACTTACAGAATACAAAGTCAGTATTAAAGCTGGCTGCAAGGATTGTCCACAATAACATGGGGAGATTGTGAGAAGTGTGTTTTCTGCTTCATCTTTACGTCTAAACATAAAATAGCATATTTAACCCAAAAAAATTAACAAAACAAACAACAAAAAACATTTCTACATAAAAACTTTAAAAAGCATAGTTTTACATGCATTTATATGTATTTCAAAGCTGACATTTTGGTAAAGCAAAAATATCTCAACAACAGCAACACAATTCTACAATTTTTTGTGCATTTGAATAACATAAACTGCAATTATTTTGGGCGAATCACTAGCTATGCTTTGTATTTTCTTCCCTTGTGGTTCCATGTTTCCTCCAAGAGATAGCTACATTTTCGGTTGGTTCTGTTAAACGTTTATAAACAGTATATAACATACAGTAGATAATTCTATTTTCTATTTTCAGTTTGTGTAAGTACAGATTAGTTTTTCTCAGTGAGAGACAGCTTTGCAGCTCTAAATATGGCACAAATTAAAAACAACTCCAACTTTAAAAAAATTCTGATCAATTTCTGCAAAGCTACATTTAAAAAATCTGATCCTCTGTCATCTTTGCATTAAATGGTTAATTACAGGAGTGTGACCATATATCCAGATGAAACAATCACATTTTTTTTAGAATTTAAGGAATTAGCAATAGCAATACCATGTTAGCTAACTTTACTTTACTAGAGCAACTCCATTGATGTTATTTTTAAAGCAAAATTAGGTTTCTGAGCTGTTGTTCATTGTAGCAATCACAGAGTGCTTTACTTTTGTCGCTGCATCACTATCCCATATTTTTAAAGGGAGATGACAGTTTAATGCTTTTTTCATGGCTTATGAGTTTTCTCAAGTGTTCAAATTATATTTTTCTTAAAGTTTCATTGATGCAGACTGAGTGTCTGCAGGGAGTATAAATAAAGTCAGACATGTTATAACTGGGTTATAACATGTAATAACTTTAATTTGCTTAGATTCTGGAAGTGGTGCCTATGTGGTTTATATGTGGTCTCTTAATGTTGTGAAACTAATATGAGAATTCTTCAACATGTCCAGAAACATGTCCAGATATCAAATTGACAGAGAATATTACAATTACGTGGCTAAGAAATACGTATGTAAACAGTAAAAACAGGTCAAAATACACGCTATAACTAGAAAAGCACCCAGAGAGCGCTTTTCATCCCTCCCATCCCCATGTTGTTTTCTAATTCTAACTTCTGGTGCTTTTCTAATAAAATGTCTGTTAATGAGATGCATGGCAGTGTTTGTGCTGTCACTGTGCTGTTCCAGGAGAGAGGGGAGGTTCGCGTATGTGCAATTAATTTGCTGTGCATATGGTCCAACTGTAGCGGGGCTGTTGCGCAAACTCAGCCGTCTGTGAGCTTCCTTAGATAGAAGGGGATACCACAATAGCTCTGCTGGTCAGTGAGTGGATACACGCTTTATGTTGGATCAACCCCAAAATTTTATCAGTTGTTCCTGGTCCCATTGCAGACATTTCCTAAAAATTTAATTGAAATCCTATAACTTTTTGAGTTATCTTGCTTGAAATTATATAGTAGGTGCCAATTCACAGCAAACCAGGGCAAAAAAGCAATTACAAATTAATCATACAGACAGATTTGAAGTCTTTTACAAGCATTCTAAATTGATTCTAGATATCAAACAATGCGGTGCCAGTTAATTTTAATTTAAGTTAAATTTAAGAGCTTGTAGAGGTCATGGCTTGAACAAAAAATTGAACTAGAACAAACAGAACCAGAAAGTTTTGGTCTGAGCAAAGTACAGCAGTAAATAACACCTAAATTGTGGGATGTATAAAGAGTTGCTCAATTACTAACAATAAAACAATTTACTGAAAATTAATTGACTCTCAATCAGTTTTGTATTAACATGGCTTTTATTTCTTAAGGAACAAACCTTAATTTGAAGTCCCTGTAGATTAAAGTAATGCATGTTTAGAGTAGTCAAGGAATTCAAGTTCAGATGAGGTTTTGCACTTACCACTTCAGTAATAAAGGGAATGTATCCTGATTAATACTGAGAATTTCTTCGACTTTAAACTGGAGAAGTGATGCTCTTTGCTGTAAATCTACCCATGCTTGATGAATTATGTTTTTTTTTCATAGCATAGGGTCATCTGAAGCTAATAAGATTTTTTAAGAATGTCTTGAGTCATCACATTGAGGACTTGAGTCTCACTGAAAACGCTATTTACTGGGATCATAAATTAAGTGGGGGCTGTCATTTTTCAACAGATTTCTATACAAATGTATTGCTTTTTAAACTATAAGGGAACCACTGAATGCAATGAGGTAGGGATCAAGTTTGGAAGAACTTATGCCTTGGTTTTTATTTTGAGAGAAGAGGTTAAACCCAATCCACAAAGTCAAGATTCACTCCAGGTAATGAAATAGTTATGGTAAGAGAAGCTTACACCAAATGATATTTCTTCACTTTAAGACAACATTTATTTTAATACTGTTTGTTGTATTTTGTGGATGAACAGTCTTTTGATGGTACAAATCCACAAATATCAAAGAAAGCATTCTATATTTTATTTGATTCTGTGTTATGAATTATTACTCTTGAATATATGTGATTGACTTTATTAAATCAGGGTTTCATCTGACATCAAAATAGACAGGGCCCACTAAAATGAAATGGGAACCCATGTTTGTAGGACCATCAACCTTTTGGATTATTCGTTTTAGTGCATGAGATTGGAAATGTTTTGACATGTGTGCAAACAAATCTTGAATAGAAATAGCAGCTCCCAGGCCAAAGAGGCACAGGAAGAGTAGGGCAACATATCCCCTACCCAACTCCTCTGCCATTTCCCCCAGTGCAGGCTAAGCCCATAACCTGGTCACTCTGGCGGTCAGGCACTCACACAGAAAGCAGAACCTCCCAGCACAGTGAAGGAGGAACCTCTACAAAGCCCCCAGCCCTCTGGGTAGGCATCAACAATCTGCAGCGGGTGGGACTCCGAGTGACTAACAAGGTTTAAATTGTAGTTCCTGTTTTATTTTGGTAATCTGCTTTACCCGTTTATGCCCTGATTTTTTTTAGATTTGTAAGGTATATTATTTTGTCAGTTGAGTCCTTCTGAATCATGTTTATATTTTCATTTTGTACATTGTTTTCAAGAAAATAGCATTTTTATGACTGGCAACAATTGGCATACCATTTTTGGACATTTTTCTTTTTACTTTTGTTATTTGTTTTTTTTTGTTTAGACTGCTTTGGGTTAACAGGCAACCGGAAACAGTGAGACGGAAAATAGAATGCCAAATCTGCTGTCGCACCCGCACTAAAATGATAAAAATAGTCGATTTTAGAGGTGTTTCAGAGTTGTAGTTTGTTTTATTCTGAAAGCCAACATGTTAAGGATGTTATCCACAATATCCACAAATCTCAAAATTGACCAGGTCACGAAAAATCTATGTTTTTGCCTGTAGTGTCTTGCCTAAACATGAACTAATGTGTCGTAAATAGAGATGCAGAATCAAGTATTGTAAATATGGATTTTGGACTACTTTTTAATTAGCTATTTTTGAATTAATTGTGATCTTACAATTACAATTGATCAGTTCAGGGAGAATTATTTATTTATTCATTTATTTATTTGTTAACTGCTATCAAGGAATATGACTCTCATTTGTACTGTAGTATGCATGAGAGGAGATGCTGCGAGATTTGTGGCCTTTTATGTTGTGTCGGTTGATAATGTAGTGGGCTGGACAGAAAATGCCAGGGCTGAATTTTTGTCCCAGTCCACCCCTGATCACAGTTGCTCTTAAGTCGACCAAAGAGCACTAACGATGACCTCGAGTCAAACATCACAAACTCGATTGTGATATCGCTAAATAACATACAGCCTTGTGTACCTGTAATAGCACCAGCTGTTCACCATGGCACTGTTCAGGGCCCAGCTGAAGCATGGCCACCACCACTTATTGGACCGGAGGTTGACTCTGTAGCAGCTGACAAACTGGTCATGCAGGTCCACTCTTCCAATGTGTGTGTTGTAGTCCTGGATTCATTTGGGCTGTCTGACCTTGTCCCTTGTCTGCTTCCGTTTGTTCCATGTCTTTGCCTCAGTTTCAGTGAACTCCCTCTCCAGGTTCGACACCACAGTGACCTCGCTGTTGTCATTCCACCTTATAATCAGCTTTTCTGCCTCAACCAGATACTCAGCATCTCCTCTGGGTGTTTTCTTGAAGGTCTAGGGTGCTGTGAAGGGAATGTTATGGAACTGAGTTTGTCGCATCGTGCGACAGCTGCCATAGCCTATATCCTGCAGACAGTGATTTCCTTTTGTTAGCGACATGCTTTGTGTCCATTGGCAACTTTTGTTACCACTCAACCACTCACAGAAATAAGCCCATGACCCAAAAAATATTTTTGCTAGGTAAAATTTTTGGGGAGAGGGTTACTCTCTCTGAATTACCCTGCCGTTGAAAGTGTGCTATACAAATAAATTGGCTAACTCTAGAGACTTTAATGATTAAATAATTATAAATATGTTTGGGGGGGAAATCATAAGAACTTTATGAAAATTACCTCTTTCCAAGAAGATTTGCATCTGCCATATCTTCAGCTGGAAGGAGCAGGAAGCAGATGATTTCATGCGATACGAAGCACTTAGAAACATGTTTTTAAAAATCAAACCTTTGTCTAAGTTGTCTACTAACATATAAGTGGAAAAAGTTGCATTATAAATAAACTGAATTGAATTGAATTGAATAGTACCATTGAGATTTTTTTATTGTGACTTGAAAATGACAGTGATACACTTTGGCAACAATTGTTGCCAGTGGGGCCAAACAGGTTTTCCTGATTCAATGACTCCATGTAATCTGCTGCGATTCCTTAAATAGAAAACTAACTAAAACTTTAATCTGATTGGAATGTTTGTATGGTTGTATTGAAATTACTTTTCTTGAAAAGTCCCTTGAGATGACATTTGTTGTGAATCTGCGCTGTATAAGTAAACTGAATTGATTCCAAGTAGCTTTGTGACCAGTGGCAATGTATATCTTGTTATTTTAGCATTACATTTTTTTTATTGTTTGTAATTCTCCCCCACAGTCTTACCCATTTCCAGTTCAGTAACCACCTTCTTATTATTCATGGCACTTTCTTTTTTTTCTTTCTTTGACAGACTCTTCTGTTTATGACCTACCCTGATGCCAGTCCCATTCATGCACTCTCTTGCCTCCTGTGGGACTTTGGATTTTCTAGTTGCCAGTGTTCCTGCATCCATGCAAGTTGGATTTATTTGAATTAAAAGACTCCTTCAGTATGACTCTGTCTCCGTTTAGTCTTCTCTCAAGTTACTTGAAGTAAAGATACCTTCAGCAAAACCATCAGAAGTGCTGAATCACATCTCTCCACTCCAGAATCTCCAGTGAATGCAGCAGAGAACCCCAGATGACCCATTCCTCATTTGCATGTCGACATTGGGCATGATGAATTTCATTCTGAATGTGTCACAGATGGCTGAGCCCAGTGTTGACCCCTGTGGATTTTTCTTTCTGCTCCTCGCACTTTCCCTGCAGAACAATAGTCTAAAGCCGCGTTCACACCGGTCAGCGCGTCCAGGCAGCAGGGCAGCTAGATTACATGCAAGTCTATGGTATCTACGCATCTAGTGGGCGACAAACTGCCAAGCAGCAAGTTGCGCGCGTTGGCGCAGCTGGCATCAGCGCGTCCACGCGGCTGATGCCCGGACGGTCCGTCGGGGCGTCTGCTGCTCAAGTTGGGAAAATTGAACTTTCGGGCAGCAGACGCGCGGCGTCAACCAATCAGAGCGACTCGTTGTACTGACGTAGTAACTCCTTCCATGGGGGAATCGGCAAATTTTTTATTCAAGATGGAGGACAAACTGATCGTCGCTGTATGTAATGTCCGTGAACTGTATGACCCGTCTTCGTCTTTTTACAAAGACAGGAAGAGATCGGATCTGATTTGGAGGAAGATATCGGAGGATATTGGAGTGCCAGGTAAGCAGTTAAACATAGAAAAAAATATTTTTTCTTTTAACTTTCTTGTTATGTTAGCTAACGCTATGCTAGCTAACGCACACTTCTCCACAACTTCGTGGTTGACTTCCAGTCTGCGGTGAAACATTCTCCACTGTGCAGACCAGATCCCGAATGCATCTTCCACCACCAGCCGGGCCCGGGAGAGCCGGTAGTTGAAGACGCGCTGCTGATCCGACAAGATCCGCCATGTTGTAAACAACTAGCAACAGACAAATCCACGCCCGCACGCTGGCGTAATGACGTGACGCGCTGATGCCCCGACGCGCCGACGCAGACCACAAGTGTGCAAGCAGCTGGGTTTTAATTTTAAAGCGTCGACTTTCGTCCGTTTGAGCGATTTGACGCCTGGACGCGCTGACCGGTGTGAACGCGGCTTTACTCATCTAAACTCTTTGGTCTTTCTTAGAAATGCTGAACATGTGATTCCTTTTTCTTTCTTTTTGTTACACTGTCCTCATCAGACACACACATATGCTGCTCCTATTTTCTTCAACTTTATTTACAGTCAGAAACGTGACAGTCCTTTGTTAAGCTCCCCAGGCTCTGTCAAGGGCAGCCGCTATGTGTCAGAGGAGATGCACTTTAGAGCTTTGGATAGAGGCTGACTGAGTTCACCATAAAGCCCCCTCTGCTGTGCCATCTGTTTTTAAAACTCTTATTTGCTTCTTTCACTTCATCTCTCTATTCACCATCATAGGACTTCTAGACTCCCAGAGGCACTCTCAGGGATGTAGCTCATTAAAGTCATTTATTGATGTTTCTAGTCACAGAAGACAGGAAATCAAAAATCCATTAATGATGTAAAGATCAAGCCGACCATTCCAAAGATTCTGTCTTTGTAAGTTTTTTGGTTGCAATGCTTGATTATCTCATTAGGATTATCTCATTTATCTATGGTCTAATTTAGACCAGAGACAAAGACATTCTCTTGAGTACATCAAATAGTCAGATAAAAAATGCACCTACTTTGAATTTTCTCTCTTTTCAAAAATGTCCCATCATTTTAAAATCCCGATTGAGACAAAAGGAGCCACACATATTGGGCCACATCCTAAAGCACTTTAAGACAAGAGACATTATCATTGAAGTGTGTCATTGATGTGTGCCAGGATCTTTTTTATGTTGCACAGTCCCTAGAAGGAGTCCCGGAGGCATCCTTGACAGATGCTTCAACTGCTATGGTTGTTTCTTTTGATGTGGAAGAAAACCCATTTTATACTGAGGATCACTTCTCTCCTTATCGCTACCAACTTGCATATTTATTTTTTCTAAGATGTGTTTTAACACCATCCAAAGTTTAAAACTGAGTTTAAGCTGGAGTTTGATGCTTTGTATTTCAATGTTTAAAAGTGAAAATATGGGCCTTTTCATGTCTGAAATTTTATTTAGAGTTTATAAGAAGTTCAACAACACACAAAGCCTCTATATCCAATTATGTAAAAAAGTCAGAGGTACATTTTCTTTTCAACAACTGTACAATTAAAATAAAAACAAAAACAGAATAATGAATTTCCAATGGGTGGTTTACAACAATTTGAAGTTGTTAGAAAACAGCTGTCATCTTTTGTCATAAAGAATGTATATTTTCCCTACTGAAGGATTATGTATGGCATATTTCCATGCTTGTCTTGGGACTCACAAACACCATACTCTGTTGGTATCTTCTCAACTAATTATGTGACATGCCAGTACAGCTGTCATAGAAATACACATATCCCATATATAATATTATTGTTAAACACTATTTATACATTTCTAAATGCATAAATGAAACCGGTGCTGAGTTACCGTATAAATGTTCCCTCTTCTTGTGATCAGGCACGAATTTTAGGCGTAGTAATGGACTCAGACCTGAACCTCCAGGGTCACATAAAGGCAATAACAAGAACAGCCTTAAATCACCTAAATAATATTTGTAGGATTTCTAGGACTGATGTCACAACAGGACCTCGAAAAACTCATCCATGTTTATCTTTAGTCTGATTGATTACTGCAACATCATCTTCACAGGTTCGCCTAAAAAGTCAATTAGACAGCTGCAGCTGATCCAGAACGCTTCTGCTCGTGTCCTCACTAGAACCAGGAAAGTAGAGCACATCACCCCAGTTCTAAAGTCCTTACACTGGCTACCTGTAGCTCAGAGAATAGACTTCAAAATACTTTTTACTGGTTTATAAATCATTGAAAGGCTTAGCACCAAAGTATATTGAAGATCTACTGTTATTATACCAACCCACCAGACCACTCAGGTCCTCTAATTCCAGTCTACTCAACATCCCTAGAATTAGAACCAAACACAGAGAAGCAGCTTTCAGTTTATATGCTCCTCTAATCTGGAACAAACTTCCAGACAACTGCAAAGCTGCTGAAACACTGAGTTTTTTTAAATCACAACTAAAAACGTATCTGTTTAGAGCTGCGTAATGCTTTGATGTATCATGTTTTATGTATGCTTCTTGCTGTTTTTACATTATATGCTTTGTAATGCCTTGATGTATCTGTGTATGCTTCTTGCTTTACTGCTTTTTTAAAACTTTATATGCTTTGTCTGTGTTTTACTGCTACTTTTATTTTACCCCTAATCATGTAAAGCACATTGAATCACCTTGTTGTTGAAAATGTGCTATACAAATAAAATTGCTTTGCCGTGCCTTCTCTAGAATTTGCTTCACTTCTTGTGTTATTTATGTTGTTCATAACATGTTTGATACTTAGACTTGAAAAAGCCACCTGCTGCTGTTGGTTGTAATGGTAGTGATTGTATTGGCTGTACTGCTGGTGGAGGCATGATGCGACTAACTGATTCCATTAAACACATCTTTAGTCTGTCTGCTTGGGGATCCTTCTTACCAGCTGTGCTGGATGATGCAGCTTTTCTGCGGGACACTGCAGAATATACTGTACTTGAAAGTATGACCAGAAATTGTTGTTCTCCCTGGTCCTCTTCACAAACTGCTTCTTTGCGTTTTTTGTTGCCAAATTATTGAGAAGCCTGTTCAGTGTTCCAACATAAGGCTTAGGGTTTTTTCTGGATCTGTACAAAATACTGGTACACATGGTTGTAGGGTAAATGCAAACTGACTGTGGCATTTTGTCTTGTTGTATAAAGTGGGCAAGAGAAGGAAAAATTTAAAGTAAAAAACGGTTTAAAATGTAATTCAAATAGAAATATTTCTGTTGAGATTAAATCACCACAGTGTAGAAATATACACATACAACAAAACAAACGGGTCTTTAAATGACAGACGATGACAACGTGAAGATGAGGGAGTTTCCACAGGGGAAAACCGTAAGCAGAAGCATTGAAGGAAGGGAAGTCCAGAGGTGAGTAACCGTGATATTTGGATGATGAAATATGATGGACCAGATAGCACTTACTGTAGATGATGTGGGATGAAGCCAGAGGGGGGAATGAGTCCAGGAGTGTCCGTGGGTGTTTTGTGGAAGGAGGATCCAGGAAAGCTGAACACCAGAGGTGGATGTTTGAGGGCAGACAAGCAGAGGCTGGCTTGCAGTAAGAGCTGCAGGCTGAAGGAGCTGATGGCTGCAAACGTGAACAGGAATCCACGACTGAAAGCGGATCACAGAGGAATTGAAGATATGACCGATGAAGACCTTGGAAGAAGCAGACGGAGGAATTAGTTCTCAGGTAAGCACACAGGTAAATCACTAGGGCTCAGGAATCATGAGGGAACTCAGAGGGATCGGGGTACTGTCTAAGACAAACACTCAGGCACCGAATGTTTGGCAACCAGCTCCATATTAAGCCAGCTGATGACCAATGGCAGCCAATGGAACAAGGAGATGGCTCGCCCTCCAGCAGTGATGGGCAGCTCCGGCCTCTGGCGGTGCCCCCTGGAGGAGCTCACAGGAAGGTGAGAGTAGGAAAACAGCACAGAACACCACAAAGACACCCCAGACTCGTGATAGTAAGTATTTAACAGAAGAAAGGGATGTACAAAAACAGCATAGAAATAAAGAAACCATTTAAAAATATGTCAGTATTTAGAAAACATTCCCCCTGCTATGTGCAAATCAATATCAACTGTTTTAATATTAACTGATGGTCTATAAAAACATTTCTCATTACCAAAGTGTTGCACATAGGGATAGAATAGGTTAAAAACATATGAACAGCAATAGATGCAAATCTTTTGTAAACCTCTGAATGGTCCAATGAGCATCGTTGGTGCCATAATCTGGATGCAATAAGAACATAATTTTACCAGAAACCAGCCCTGGCCAGCTGCCCCTAGCAAGATTTCTTAAAGGGATAGTTCGCATTTTTAGACATGAAGTTGTATCCCATCCTCACCATCAGTATAGTGCATACTCACTGACCCATTTCTGTGGTCACCTCCTGGTCAGAGCTCTGGCCGTTAGAAGTCTTTCAAAAAAACAGTCGGGGGCTAGTTTCAGGGGCCAACAAACTGTGCCGTTTTGCTTCAGAAAACTATATGCGTTTGAAAACATGATTCATTTGCATCACAAAAAAAACACCGGCCAAAATTTTCAACTCACTATTACTCTGCACGATTCTTTCCATTCCAATCAATCCGCGTTGTGGCCAGTATCAACTATTCCACTGTTAAATGCCGACAACATGTCTGATTACGAAGCATCTGATGATGAAACTCATTTTAGCACAATGCCAGATGGATCGGGTGAAGAAGTAACTTTTTTTTAGCACAACGCCAAAGGGATACCTTTATGAACCGGAGTATACAGATGCCGAACTTCAGCAGATGGAGCTAGAACACAGCTGTAGATGGGGTAAGTAAGTGTGGACGATCTCATGTTGTGCAATTTTTGATATCAGAATTAGACAACTTTACACTGTATTGATCTGTAGGCTATGCAGTATTTGACCATATGCATTATTATTACTGATATTACACCAAAAGGGCTACATTATGTGGGCTCAGCTTCAGCTTGGAGCACTTCTATGTCCTCTCGCTCTCTCTCTGCCCGTTTTAGCTCCATCTGCCGAAGTTCGGCATCCGATTCTTCATTCGATCCGATTCATTCTTGACCTGATCCATCTGGCATTGTGCTAAAATGAGTTTCATCAACAGATATTTCGTAATCAGAACGTGTTGTCGGCATTTAACAGTGGAACAGCTGACGGGAGGAGTGCGAGAGCTGATGCTGGCCGCAGCGCAGATTGATTGGAATGGAAAGAAAATAGTGCCGAGTAATAGTAAGTTGCAAATTTTGGCCGGCGTTTTTTTTGTGATGCAAATGAATCACGTTTTCAAACGCATTCAATTGTTATAAGCCCTGTGATGGAACACATTAAATTCCCATCATTTTTCATATTGCAGGTGGACTTTGTTTGGATATGACATAATTTTAAGATCTGACTTCCAGAGTAAATTGAGAGCACTGAAATGATTAAATAAGGCACTCGAAATGCCACTGTTCTGTAGAGAGATTCTACCCTCTGAATGAGCAGTTGGATTATTTAACGCTTTAAACCCAGTTTATTTAGCAAAATATCTTTAAAGGAGTCATGACCTGTAATTTTCACTTTTCCATGAGAACAAATGTATGTTATGATTGCCTAACGATTATACACTGGCCGGGAAGCCGATATTTAAAAGTGAAGCGTTTGTTTACCCCTGGGTTCGTCAACCAGCCCACGTGCACGCGCACTCAAATACGTGGTTTTAATTTCTGGCCGACTTGACGTCAAGTCAGCGCAGGATATACCATATACAGACATCGCAGACTTACCTATGCTCCTCTCCCTCTCGTATTCAGTCGAGGGCCGCCATTACCGAATTCTAGTGATGGGAATTCCAGCTCTTTTTGGTGAGCCAGATCTTTTGGCTTGGCTCACCATAAAGAGCCGGCTCTTTCGGCTCCTCACATTTTCTGTTGCTTAAAGTGTATTTATTACCAATATTAATGCAAAACGATGTGGACCAAATGTACCAAAACAAGCTGGGGGGAATGAAAAAATAAAAAAACGCCTCCCAATGACGAGCTCGCTCCCATCTTTCACTTCAAAGAGTTAGCTCTTAGAGCCGGTTTGTTCGCAACCGACACATCACCAATTCGAAGTACAAACTCAACCGTGAAAGATGCAGAAACGTTGGCATCGAAGCTCCATTTGGAAGAAGGGGCCATTCCAACAATCAGAGACTTGCTTGCAATTGAAACGGTAAGGCTGTGTTTTTATTGCTGTGTAACAAACAGCAGCTAACTGCTAATGTGGCTATTGTATGCTAGCGGGAGTAGTTTTTTTCTTGTTTTTTTTGCCAGCGGGAGTAGTAGATATGGGTTAGATATGCTGAAGCATTACCTGCGGTGTCAACCCCCCTCCTTCCTGCCACCAATCAACGCGCCCCTCATTTGCATTATTACAATTTGCATTATTACAATGTCCAAAATATCGCATCAGATCTCGCGAGACAATAATGCCTTCAGAAATAAGGGTTAGAGGAGCTCTTTGTTTATTTTTTTTCAACTTTTCTTTTTTAGAACGGCCTGAAAGACTATATTAGAGCGTATTTAAGCAAATGTTAGCTTTAATCTCCCACTACACCGGACTTTAATGTTAAAAACAGGAGTATGAGATTTGATTACCTCCAGTGGCCTTTGAGAAGCCAATATCCCCTCGATGCTCTGCCAATGTTATGACTTTGACCCACAAAGCCTTTGATATGGACGTCAAAAAAACAAGGCACTCAATGAATTGCTGTTTTTTTACTACAGCCAGCCAGTCTGCAAAGAAGCACAAATACAGGTATCATACATTGTGGGCTCAGTGCAAATGTCTGCCTGGGTTCATGTTGTGTTATTAGATGGTGTAAACAGGACCTTGAAAAGAGCCTGTCTAAAGCATTAGATTATGGTCCATGTTAGGCATGTATAGCTGGTATACAAAACGAGTTTACTATAATAGGTGATTGAAACACTACTGCTAGAACAATATTTCTCTAATGCTTGTCATAGAGCACAAAATAAAAGAAGTCCAGGCTTGTTGAACTTAGTTTATTAGTCATCTTTTGGACTGTGCAAACATATACTTTGTGTGGCACTTCCTGTGCTTCTTGAATTACAAGGAAGAAGTAAGATTAGCAAGACAAATCCATTTGGTGACAAGTCCATCTCCTTCAATCAGCCCACCTGCTAAACGTCCGTTTAACTGGTGTAACAGGTTTGAATACAACTAAGTTTTGTTCTTGTTTGCTGTTTTAAAAATGGGTTTGCATAGAGTACCTATGGCTTTGCAATATCTTATTTGCTTTAGACAGCACGATGAACCAATTGAGGAGAATAAAGGAAGAAAAAATGTCATAGGGGACTAAAACTAACTGCTATAAAAAATGTTACACTTTTAGTGATTTTCAAGTATAACAGATTTATAAAAGGATAGCTGTGTCCTTAAAATTGTCTTGTCAATGTGACACTGATGATGGGGTTGTATACAAATGTCAAAGTACAGTACTCATCATTCAGGGTGTGTATCTGTTAAGCTTTACATCTAAAACGATACCAGTAATAGCACTATTTCCAACAACATATTTTTCTTTCAATATTTAAAATTTACGTGATTAAGCTTTTTTGCAGTGATATGTGGCTCTGACATCAGCACGTATTTCTTTAAACATTTAGGCTGTCAAACTGTGATGCTAAAGATTTCTCATTCTTCTTTAAAAACATCACCACTCATACTAGAGAAATGCAAACTTTTCTGAATGGGATTTATTGTTTTATACCAGCATCCAAACAGAACTGAAACACACATTAAAAGATCAAATAATCTAAATGTTGCATTTTTTTATACACTCATAAACCACTATATCAGGTGGAGCTCTTCATTTACTTGTTCCAATCAACCAGTCATATGGCAGCAATTTTGTGAATTCAGGCTTTTCGATTCAGTGACAATTTATTTTTGATGTAAAGTGTCAGGAAAAAACGCCAGACTGGTTTGGGATGATGGTAAGGGAACAGTTTCTCAAACAGCCACTCAGTACAAATGAAGTATGCAAATCTCTGAAGGGACAACACACTAAACTTTGAAGCAGAAGGGCTACAACAGCAGTAGATGTGACCTGACCTCAGTCAAAAGCAAAAGGGTGTCCAACCCAGTACCAGCAAGGTTTCAAGTTATTTGTAATCAAGTGGCTAGTGAGTGCAATCATCCGTTTTAAAATAAAATACTGTAATAGTATTCAATTTTAAGAACACTTTTTGCTGTATTTGTAGAAAAAAATGTAGGTCCTTAGAAATGAATGAAGGAAGATGCTCTGAATACAGGAACTATGCAGGATGCATATTGAAGCTACTTCCACCTCTCCGCCAATCAGTCTAAAATCAGAGCTTCAGCTACGCTCAGCAATCACTTAAAGAATTTCCACAGAAATTATATTTAATGGGCCATGAGATTCTAGTGGGTTTCTGTCATTATCTCAGAGCTCTGCCAGTTACTCTGGCCATTGTAAAATAAATTAAAATGTAAGTTGATCAGGAAACATTTCTATCAAGGGGATTTCTTCAAACAGATTGAATTCAATAATTTCTTCCCACTACCCATTGCCCAATTCACCCATGCATTACAGTACTTTCACTCACCACAAGCAAGAACAGGTGCAATTTGACATCAACCTGTCTGAAAAGGAACACAGGAAGCGTCAAAGTGCAAAGGAAAGGGGCACAATCCGCCGGCCAAATGTGATAGCAATGTGGAAGTCACAAAAAATGGAGTTCCCTCCTCATCCGCTAGGGACTGACTCCAGAAAGGAGCAAGTTCCCATTGAATCCCATGTTAAAAATGCCAGCTTCACAGCAGAAATAGACATGTTTACAGCCTGATTAAAAAAAACATTTTAGGTTTAATAGGTCAAGTTTACCATTATGACAACTCTGAGGGGGGGTAAATTTTTTTATAACTCATCTGTTTAGATGTAATTTTTGAGCTGGTGGCTAGCAGCTTGCTCCACCCTGCTTGCTCCAGGGAAGTTCTTCAGCCTCAGACTCAGGTTAATAATTAACGCTATTTTGTTTCTCTGAACTTGACCATCTGTGGCATTTGCAATGTTTGTTTGCGTTTGTTTGTTAATCGTACACTTATTGGACAAAAATGGCTTGCTGTGGTCATAATTGCACTAACAAACCGTCCAAGAAGCCTCGGCTCCATTTTCTATGGTGAGTAAAATTATATTCCTACCATGCATTTAGGGATAACGCTGCTTGGTCAAAAATGGGTTGAAATCAGTGGTGGGGCTTCAGGGGGGACTGGGAGGGCAGCCAGCCATCAAAGGGGCCCGGCTAGGAAGTGGGATGTACTGTAAGAAAGCTGGGCCTCTACCACGGGTGACAGCAACTGGAAAAGACGGGCCCTTCTATGACTTGTGCCCAGAGAAGCATTTGCTGATTTATACAGGGGTTACATAGGTTGTCCCAGTCAGGGCTGAGTCATGGTTGCTAACAACTTCACAAGACCGAATGACTTTAGTGATGTACTGGACACATATTTTCTTCGTCGTCCTGAAGATGACGTTTTTGTTGGCAGCTATTCAGGCCCACCACAACTACCAGGACAACCAGGTTAATTACAGGTAGCAATTCTAACAATCAGTATTACACAATATGTGAATTAGTTGTAAATTGTTGGTGGTTGTAAATTGTAGTAGCCCAATCGCCTGGCTTATATCCCCTTCTTTTTCTCTCTGCGGTATGGCAGTGATGTCAGGGAATTAGCAGTTGCTAGCTGCTCCAGGGTAGAGCCAGACCGGGTGCCTGACCAGCAGCCCTCCTCCTCATCCGCGCTGGACACTGGAAATGAAAGCAGCAACAGGTCTCCTCCCACTACAGGTGACACGCTGACTGCGGATGATGAAAACCCTCCTCTAGAATGTTTTCCAACGGATCACGGCAATTTTGCTGAAAACACCCAGTACGCCAACATTAAAAGATATATCCTTAAGATGGACCCATGCAGACCCAAAGGTCAATTTCCCACTGATAATGACAATCTGTTTTTTTTTCGGAAAGTTATCACACCCATGGGCGCCGTAAAGGGGTGGAAGGTTAGGACGATTCAAAGGGCCCAGGCTGATGAAGGGCCCAGAAGAGCAGACTTTTTTTCTTTTCCTATCTATTTTCTCAATGTAATACATATGTTAAATGTGCTAGGGCCCCTCATGCCCTTAATGTGTATTTTGTCTATTTTGACCATAGATTTAATATTTAACAAATTATTATTATATAACAATAATTTACTGTTTCAGTCACACCCCTCCCCTTTACAAGGGCTCATTCCACCTGTCCTTCGGAGCTGTTTGCTAGCAGTGTTGCCAACTTAGCGACTTTGTCTAACGACTTTTCAGACCCCCTTAACGACTTTTATTTTTTTACAAAAAGCGCCTAGCGACAAATCTAGCGACATTTCTGACCACCCTTAGCTACTTTCTTTGAAACTTTGTTGGCGATATTTCCTGCAGTTTAGAGACCCAGCTTGCTCTTTCCCGACGCTCAGAAAGGGAATGATCTGCGCATGTGTACGCAGCATGATCAGACTATGTCCACTGACCAATCATAAACCTTTTTCGGTTCATTTCACCCACTCACAAACAAAGTTGTTTGGTAGTTAATGTTAATTCAAAAGTAAAAAATAAATCTGCATGTAAGTTTACAGTTTACTTCAGGCAAAATAATATTACATGTTCCACAGTCTCTTCTTGAAGACAAAAGTCACATTTCCCTGTAGCATGTTTCCCCTGTTTAAATAATGTATTGTTAAACCCTGTAATCCTAATCTAAATATAATTATTTCCTCCTTTCTGTTTTATTTGTCATCACGTGAGGACGTCATCATTATGCAAATTAGCGTGTTGACGTCATCTGACGTCATCTAACGACTTTCTGGGACAACTGTCTCCGACAGAAAGTAGCGGAAGTTTTAAAAGTGTACAAGGCATGTTTATTGGGGCAATTTTATCAGTAAAAAATATGGGGGGCCCAGAATTTTTTTTTCCATAGGGCCCAGAATTTCTGGCGGCACCCCTGATCACACCTCTACCACTAAAGTTGGGATGAAACTTCCCTGCAGCTGGATGGGCTATTCCCTCAAATTAGACTGCTGTTACTGTGATCTTTGCTGGCTTTTTGCCAACCGTGTGCTCCGTATTACAACAATGCATGGGTAAATGGAATGAGAGACTGGAAACATCTTTCTGCCAAAGTTGAGAAGCATGAATCCACCCAAATACATCTTGGTGCATGGAGCTTAAATAGAACTGTGAATATGTTTGAGGCAATTCACCCCAACACATTGCTGCAAGCAGGAGATGAGGAGTTACACCAAGCTGCCCAGCGGCTTAGTGAGCACTACAGTCGGAACATTGCCCCCAGCTTCTCTGGCCAGCTGCTTTGTTTTAGAACATCTTTCAGAGACCAGATAACAAAGCAAAATTCTGTTGTGGATCTGGCAAAAATGCTCCTTGTCAACCACCCTGCAGTAAAAAGTAAACCATGAAAAATGTTAGTGTATCCACAGAATGAAATAGATATTTGGATAGGTGTGACATATTCGGTTGTGGTATTAGCCATTAAATATGTATTTTCTTTTGTTGAGACAGATGACTAATTGCCAAATTATACAAAAAAATCATTAGCCATTTTTCTGAAGTGTTTGAGTCTCCCTGATATAAAATTATATATTCAATTTCATTTTGTCGATATACCACCAATTCACAACACATTTAATCTCAGAAACTTTACAAGAAAAGTATTTTCAATTCAATCCTACATACATTCCAATTAATCCTTCAGTTCATTATTCCAGTCATCTTAAAAGTTTTATATCTATAATAAACACATATGGAATGCCTCAGGGGCTCCATCCAAGGGCACCTCCTATTTAATATCTACATTCTCCCACTAACATGGATGGATGGATGGATGGATGGATGGATGGATGGATGTGTCCGTCTGTCTATTCCGCTTACCCAAATTATAGCAACCAATGAGATTAGTTACCATAACTATGCAGATAATACTCATCTTTACATTACAGTGTCACCATGTGACTTTGAACCCATCCAAACCCTAAGTGAATGCATTGAGCAAATCAATGGATGGATGTGCCATAATTTTCTCCAGCTAAACAGAAACAATACTGAAGTAATTATCTTTGGACCTAAAGAGGAACAATCAACAGTCAGCACACAGCTTCAGTTAATACAGCTAGAAACTACTGATCAGGCCTGAAACCTAGTTGTAGTAATGGACTCAGACCTGAACCTCCAGGTTCACATAAAAGCAATAAAAAAGTTAGCCCTCTATCACCTGAAGAACATTTCTAGGAATAAAGGACCGATTTCGTAACGGGACCTCAAAAACTCATCCATGCGTTTATCTTTAGTCATATTGATTACTGTAAAAGTGTCCTCACAGGTCTGCCTAAAAAGTCAATCAGACAGCTGCAGCTGATCCAGAATGCTGCTGTTCGTGTCCTCACTAGAACCAGGAATGAAGAGCACATCACCCCAGTTCTAAAGCCTGGATTTTACTTCTCCATCAGCAAGTTTGCACTCACACACAGACTTATTGACGGAGACATTTTCCGTTTATACTTCTCTCTTTAAAGCAAGTAGCTTCAAGCCGGACATGATGGCTGTTGTTGAGCTGACCAATCACAGGCGTGCGCTCTCTGTTTCGTTCAACAGATAGTTAGAAAATTAAGCACTACTCCGTGCGTCTTTGCGCAGGTCACGGAGGGACCATGCGCCGATGGATAATGGCGTTGCGACTATCCGTTCCGACGTAGACGGAGAAGTATAAACTAGGCTTAAAGTCCTTACAGTGGCTCCCTGTAGCTCAAAGAATAGACTTCAAAATACTTGTACTAGTTAATAAATCATTTAGTGGCTTAGCACCAAAATATGCTGAAGACTTGTTGCCACTATACCAACCCCCCAGACCACTCAGGTCTTCCAACTCTAGTCTACTAATCATTCCTAAAATTAGAACCAAACATGGAGAAGCAGCTTTCAGTTTCTATGCTCCCCTTATCTGGAACAAATTTCCAGACCACTGTAAACCTGCTGAAACACAGTTCCTTTGAATCAAAGCTAAAAACCCATCTGTTTAGAGCTGCCCTTGAGTAAGTCTTTATTAATAGATGGAATGTCATGTGTTAATGTGTTATATGGTATGTGTCTCTAATGTTGTTTAATTTTTTTATTCCTGTTTTATTTAATTTGATCCCCTAATTAGGTAAAGCACCTTGAATTGCCTTGTTGTTGAAAGGGTGCTATACAAATAAAGTTGCCTTACCTTGCCTTTTTATGTAAAGTAATATAAAGGGCATCTTATTCTGTTAATGTTGATTTTATCATTTAAACCGTTTGGAGAATTTGTATTTTTGTGAATTTGGTATTTGACTATAATTACTGGAAATTGTTTAGAGAAAACAGTCACAGTGGATGTACATGGCCTTTCACAAATTTTAATGCTCAGTCATGCTGTTAAATGCGTTTTAATCTTCTCTAACTCCAGAGAAAAATAAACAGAGATGAGGAGGAATTTTGCTCCTCATGAGTTCTGACTATTCCAACATTTTAGGGATTGTTGGCTATTAGCAAATACTCCCCAGAAACAATCCAGCATCTCACAGCAGGGTGTAAGATACTGGCAGGAGAGGAAACATGGC
This sequence comes from Valencia hispanica, assembly GCA_963556495.2. Classification (NCBI taxonomy): domain Eukaryota; kingdom Metazoa; phylum Chordata; class Actinopteri; order Cyprinodontiformes; family Valenciidae; genus Valencia; species Valencia hispanica. The sequence continues at coordinate 33,599,836 of OY747706.1, forward strand.
AAAATTGGAAGTTAAGAGCTCATCCTGTAACCAGTGGGTTGCCAGTTCAAACTCCAGTTCTGTCCGTCACAGTTGCTGTGTCCTTGTGCCTTGCCTACTGGTGGTGGTTAGAGGGCCTAGAGTCTGTGATTGTATAGAAAATGATTATCTTTTATCTGGTACTTGTGCGCACTGTTTCTGATGCTGCCCTGGGCTAAAGTCCATATCGACTACACCATCAAACTGCAATTCTTATGAATGAAAATGAGAGATTCTTTGGGTTTTAATTCTTTGGGTTTTAATGCCTTGCCTTAATGGCAGTAGGCAATTTTATTTGTATAGCACACTTTCAACAACAAGGTAATTCAAGGTGCTTTACGCAATTAAGGGGTAAAATAAAAATAGCAGTAAAACACAGACAAAGCATATAATGTAAAAACAGCAATAAAGCAAGAAGCATACACAGATACAGTGGCTTGCAAAAGTATTCGGCCCCCTTGAACTTTTCCACATTTTGTCACATTACAGCCACAAACATGAATCAATTTTATTGGAATTCCACGTGAAAGACCAATACAAAGTGGTGTACACGTAAGAAGTGGAACGAAAATCATACCTGATTCCAAACGTTTTTTACAAATAAATAACTGAAAAGTAGGATGTGCGTAATTATTCCTTACAGCCCAATACTTTTGCAAGCCACTGTACATCAAAGCATTACAAAGGATATAAAGTAAAAACAGCAATAAAGCAAGAAGCATACACAAAACATATGATTACGTCAAAGCATTACTCAAAGGCAGCTCTAAACAGGTATGTTTTTAGTTGTGATTTAAAAGAACTCAGTGTTTCAGCAGCTTTGCAGTTGTCTGGAAGTTTGTTCCAGATTGAAGGAGCATAGAAACTGAAAGCTGCTTTTCCATTTTTGGTTCTAATTCTAGGGATGTTAAGTAGACTGTAAATAGATGACCTGAATGTAGCTTTACAAAACAAAATGAACCTGGGTCCAGGGAATCTCTTTTTAGGTCAAGTCCAAAAAAAAAGCTAAACTAATTTAGACACATAAACACAGAATGTCACAAAACTGTAAGCTAATTAGTATTTTTCTGGATATATTTGAATTCAACCATTTAAATAGACAGATAAAAACAAGAAAATTGTTTTCATATTTCCCAGCAAATCCTGTGGCAAAATTCAACAAAACAACACCACCTGTGTAATTTGTTATCTGTGTCAACAAACATCTGATATGAAATGCAGTGTGACATTTCTCAAGTTTTGTTTTGTGCCAACTGCACAGCAGATTTTGTGAATCCTGCACAGTAAAGTTAAGTCAGATACAGAGATGCACTTCATTTTCTGAGAGGGAACGTGTTTACTATTCCAGTCTGGCAGTCACTCATGAAATCTCTCTCTCACACACACGCGCAATAAAACGTGAAGGTCACTGATTTTATCAACTCAGCCCTTTAGATGTGTGTGCTGCAACTTGGTGGTAAATCTAGACATAGTGTTTGATTAGGTGGCTCTATCTGTGGGGTGTACAGTCACGCTTGGGATAATAAGCTGCTCCCTGAGCAATAAACATAACATAAATTAATTCTGATACAAGAAAACCCAAGGTGACAAATAAATCACTACTTGTTTATTTTTGACATACGAGCATGACTTAAATTTTTTATAACGAATAAGACAGCATTCGACCACTTTAGATT